>PVKH010017354.1:0-15440 GCA_004027955.1 Chaetophractus vellerosus | reverse complement strand
GACGCAGAAGAACACAAAAATGAACACAGCAAGAACAAGTAGAAAGGGGGGGAATATGTAATAAATTTTAAAAAAAATCTTTAAAAAGAAAAACAAAACAAAACAAAAAACCTATAGGATACCACAAAGGCAGTGCTGAGAGGGAAATTTATAGCCCTCAATGCTTACATTAAAAAAGAAGAGCTAAAATTGAAGATCTAACTGCACACCAGGAAGAACTAGAAAAAGAACAGAAAACTAATCCCAAACCAAGCCAAAGGAAAAGGAAAGAAATAGTAAAAGATCAGGGCAGAAGTCAATGAAATTGAGAACAACAACAACAAAACAACAGAGAGAATCAGCGAAACCAAAAGTTGGATCTTTGAGAAGATCAGCACAATTGACAAACCCTTAGCTAGACTGACAAAGAAAAAAAGAAGACATAAATAAATAAAATCAGAAATGAGAGGGGGGACATTACTATTGACTCTGTAGAAATAAGAGTGATCATAAGAGGATACTATGAACAACTGTATGCAAAAAAAACCTAGAAAATGTAGACGAGATGGAAAAATTCCTGGAAACACATGAACCACCTACACTGACTTTAGAAGACCTCAACAAACCAATCACGAGTTAAGAAATTGAAACAGTCATCAAAAACCTCCCCAAGATGAAAAGCTTGGAACAAGATGGCTTCACAGGTGAATTCTACCAATCATTCAAAGATGAACTGATACCTATCTTGCTCAAGCTCTTCCAAAAAATTGAACAGGAGAGAACACACCAAACTCATTCTATGAAGCCAACAGCACCCTAATACCAAAACCAGATAAAAAGAAAACTACAGACCAATATCTCTAATGAATATAGACACAAAATTCCTCACCAAAATACTTGCAAACAAAATCCAAAAACACATTAAAAGAATTACACACCACGATCAAGTGGGTTTTATCCCAGGTATGCAAGGGTGGTTCAACACAAGAAAACCAATCAGCATAATAAACCACATTGATAAACTGAAGAAGAAAAAACACATGATCCTCTTGATTGATGCAGAAAAGGCATTTGACAAAATACAGCACCCTTTCTTAATAAAAACACTCCAAAGGATAGGAATAGAAGGAAACTTTCTCAATATGGTAAAGTGCATATATGAAAAACCTACAGCTAGCATTGAACTCAATGGTGAAAGACTGAACGCTTTCCTGCTGAGATCAGGAAGAAGACAAGGATGCCCACTGTCACCATTATTATTCAATATTGTGCTAGAAGTTCTTTCTAGCTAGAGCAATTAGGCTAGACAAAGAAATAAAAGGCACCCAAATAGGAAAGAAGTAAAACTATCACTATTTGCTGATGACATGATCCTATATCTAGAAAATCCTGAAAAATCCACAAAAAACCTACTAGAATTAATAAATGAGTTCAGCAAAGTGGTGGGATACAAGGTTAATACACAAAAATCAATAGCATTTCTATACACTACTGATGTGCAATCTGAAGAGGAAATCAGAAAAAAATTTGCATTTACAATAGGGACTTAAACAATAAGATATTTAGGTATAAACTTAACCAAGGACATAAAGGACCTGTATTCAGAAAACTACAAAACACTGCTAAAAGAAACTGAAGACTTAAATAAATGGAAGGACATTCCATGTTCATGTACTGGAAGACTAAATATCATTAAGATGTCAATTCTACCAAAACTGATTTGCAGATTCAACGCAATCCCAATAAAAATCCCAACAGCCTTTTTTGCAGAAATTGAAAAGCCAATAATCAAATTTATTTGGAAGGGTAAGGGACCCCGAGTAGCAAAAAAATGTCTTAAAAAAGAACGAAGTTGGAGAACTCTCACTTCCTGACTTTAAAGCATATTATTTAGCTACAGTGGTAAAAACAGCATGGTACTGGCATAAGGACAGACAAATTGACCAATGGAACCAAACTGAGAACTCAGAAATTGACCCTCACATCTACAGTCAAGTGATTTTTGACAGGGCTGTTAAGCCAATCCAGCTTTGCCAGAACAGCCTATTCAACAAATGGTGCTGGTAAAACTGGATAGCCATATCCAAAAGAAAGAAAGAGGACCCCTATCTCACACCTTATTTAAAAATTAACTCAAAATGGATAAAGGACTTAAACATAAAAACCACCACCATAAAACTCCTAGAAGAAAATGCAGGAAAACATCTTCAAGATCTTATGGTAAGCGGTAGTTTCCTAAACCTTACGCCGAAAGCATGAGCAACAGAAGAAAAAATAGATAAATGGGACCTCCTCAAAATTCAACACTTTTTTACACCTCACAGGACTTTGTCCAAAGGGTGTAAAACAGAGCCAACTCAATGGGAGAAAATATTTGATAATCACATATCTGATAAGGGTTTAATACCCATGATCCATAAGATCATACAACTTAACAATAAAAAGACAAAGTATCTGATTAAAAAATGGGCAAACGACTTGAAAAGACAACTCCCAAAGAAGAAATACAACTGGTGAAGAAACACATGAAAAAATGTTCAACATCACTAGTGATTAGGGAAATGCAAATCAAAACTATAATGATATCATTTCACACCTATTAGACTGACCGCTATTAAAAAGTCAGAAAACTGTAAATGTTGGAGAGGATGTTGAAAGTTAGGAATGCTTATTCACTGTTGGTGGGAATGTAGAATGGTACAGCCACTGTGGAGGACTGTTTGGCAGTTTCTAACGAAGTTGAATATAGACTTGCCATGTGACCCGGCAGTAACATTGTTAGGTATATACCCAAAAGAACTGAGAGCAGTGACAGAATATCCGCATACTGATGTTCATAGTAGCATTATTCACGATAGCCAAAAGTTGGAAACAACCCAGGTGTCCATCAACTGGTGAATGGATCAAATATTGTGGAGTATACACAAGATGGAATATTATGCAGTGGTAAGAAGAAATGAAGTTGTGAAACATATGACAACATGGATGAATCTGGAGAACATTATGTTGATTGAAGCAAGCCAGACACAAAAGGAAAAATACTGTATGATTGCCCTATTATGAACTAAATGTATCATGTGAAATATAAATACATTATGTGAAATATGAATATGGGTAGAATTGTATATATGACCATTTTTCCTTGATGCTGAACAAATGTTAATGCTACACAATGTTAATATCACAGACAAAAAAAAAAACCCATTATACTAAGTGGAGACCAGAGTACTATGTATTGTATGATTCCATTTACGTAACATGTAAATATAAATTAATTCATAAAGATGAAAGATGAGCTGTTATGTAGGTCTGAGGAAGGAATGCTAAGAGGTTTGGAATCTTTCTTTTTGGAGTAATGAAATTGTTCTATAATTTTTAAGATAATGAATGTACAGAATTTGATAATAATAAAAGCCATTGATGATACACTTTGGATAGAATAGCCAGAAACAGCAGCTATGTACAGTGGGGGAAGCATAGAGAGATTGTGAGTTTTGTTTTTTGTTATTATTATTGAAATAATGAAAATGCTCTAATAATGACTGAAGTGATAAGTGCACAACTATGTGATTATAGCAAATACCTTTGATTGTGCATCTTGGAGGAATTGTATGCTTTATTAACATGCATCAATAAAATTGATTAAAAAAAAAAACTTTGACTGCTTTCCTATGTAAAAGACACATAGGTATTTGGGATTTTGTGAAGTCAGAATTGAAGAGTGTGCGGTTAAGACCCATATCCTAAAAGTTGTAGTCTTGAAGCATGTCAGCTCTTCCTACTCTGGCAAGCACCATATTCTAGATATTAAATACACAAGGCATTAAAAGTAGCAGACTCTAATGGAAAGAAAACAGACTTTAAAGTCTTTTAGTAGGCCCTGGGACACTGGCTCGTTTCCTCATCTGTAAAACAGGGGTGGTACCACCGACCACAACCAAGACCTCACAAGGTTGTTGTAAGGGGAGGAATTAGGCAAGTCAGCTAGAAAGCATGCATAGTGCCTGGCACAGCCTCTTAATGAGTCATCTTCATTCAGCATCTTAACAATCCCAAAGCCTGGATAAGAAAATCCTGGTTGGGCATCTTTTAGTAACTTCAAAGATCTTAAGGCTTGTTTAAGTACTAAACTCGCAGAATTCTGAGAAGAGTGAAGAAGTCAAATAAAGTAGCTTAACTTTGTATTTGTGGAAGACTATTCAAAGTATACAGAGTTCATAGAAAATTTGTTTTAACGAGTAGACAATGCAAATGCTGTTGTGATCAAGTTCAAACAAGTTCAAACACTGAAAACCTGGATGAGGCTATAAAAGCAACCCAAATCGAAATATCTAACTAGGGCAATTTACTTGCAATTCATTCCAAAGTTAAGCCTAAGGCAAAGATAGTTAAAAATGCTCTTGAAAAAACCCTTTAGGAGTTGCCACAAGGACTACATACTATTTTTCTGTCCATAAATTCCAACACAATAGCCAGATTTTCCCCTCCAATATTCCACCAGATTAAATTGTTGGCTTGTTTAGAGGCCATAGTGTTTGGACAATATATATCTGAATACTAAGAAAGAAGAATGCTTCAGTGCCTTTCATCATAAAAATGAAGAAACCCACGGACCGAGTGGACTGTAAATCCACACTTCCCATCTCATGGTTGTTCTAGGGCATAGATTTACTGAGTATAACACCAAGTAGAATTTACTGTATTACTTAAGTAAATGAGATTATTTATTTAAGGCTAAGTGCATGTATTGAATAAGTGTGTGTGATTCGCTGGCACAGCGCTTTCAGGTTAGAAATACCCAACTGTATGTATGGTTTAACGTCCTAACAATTTTTTTAAAAACTTTGGATCATGACCCACAGTTAAGAAATTCACTTTACACTATAACCCACTACATAATATGCATATAAATGCTAACATATGACAAAAGATTCACAAAATAATTTACCTTCACTACATGCTGTACTGCTGTATTTCATTCTGTCCTATTTTGTTAAAAAAAGTTTAGGCTGCAACTCATTAATAGTTCTCTTGGTCCCTAACTGGGATGCAATCTGCAGTTTGAAGAATACTGAATTAGAGTATTTCTTCTTCTTAACTACTCAGAGGACTAGGTAGAGCAAGTGGAATTAAGGAAAACAATCAAACAAGCACTTTTGTCCATAATATTTTAATACTTTTTCCACTTTTAAATACTGGTTTTAATTTTGTGATTGCAACATGGAAGATCCAACTTTATTACTTTTTAAAAACATCATCAGGATCATAAAGCTATTATAGTTACACTCTACACACTCCCAAGGTACTTTAAAATGATTATGTTTTTGAATCTGTAGCTGAACAATGACAATAATCCAAATACATCGTCTGTACAACTCGGACTAAATACTGGTGAGAAGTGTTTACCTGGACAAACACCTTATAAGCGTAAAGATAACCAGCACAATTACACAAGAGAACCAGCTCAGCCCAACTAAAATTTTCTCAATAGCAAGTGATACTGATGTTGTTGTATAGGTCTAAAAATTAGTTGAAGGAACTGAAAAAATGGGAAATGCATTCCTCCTCTTCCTTATTTTGCATTCTTCTACTTCCCTCACAGACAGCCCCCTCCTTGATCTAGCGGTCCTTGCGGCAATCTCAAAGTGCTGCAACGATCATCCTCTACCTCAAAACCAAGAACCCAAGTGAAACACTGTGATCTCTTGTCATGTCCATTGGGCACTCAGGGACAAAACCCCTTCATCACCAAGATTTTTCAAGTTTCTATCACAGCACAAAAGGTAAAAGGAGAAATGTTTTTGCTTGGGGGAAGAAAAGTAGGAAATAATCTGTAGAAGAGAAAACATCGTGGATATTCAGTATTTAGGAATTAGCCTTATGAAAAAAATTCTAGAGGCTCTGAATATTACCTAAAAGGCCAGTGCTTCTCCAAATTCTGATCTCTTCTGAACTTTTTCCACATTCCAACTCACCTCTATATCCAACTAAGCAGGATTAACCCTAGTGAAGTGCAGTTATCT
The DNA here is from genome assembly GCA_004027955.1 of Chaetophractus vellerosus. Lineage (NCBI taxonomy): Eukaryota > Metazoa > Chordata > Mammalia > Cingulata > Chlamyphoridae > Chaetophractus > Chaetophractus vellerosus. The sequence goes on along the minus strand of PVKH010017354.1, from coordinate 9,438 downwards.
AAAGATAAAATGCATCTTTTCCTTTTTTTAATACAAATATTTTTAGTGTAATCATTTTATTTACAGAATAAATTGCAAAAGTACATCATCACATTTAGTGCAAATGCAACTAATGATAATTAGATTTAGATACTGCTTTGTAAACTTTCCATACCTTTGTAAAATAAAGCTATTCAATTTAATTATGAAACAGTTACTTGTCTGTTTTCATGATAGTTACCAGAAATGGCAAACAGAAAAACACTTAGAGTGGGCATAAATAATTTTTTTTGATGCTTCCTATCAGTGACTATGATGACTAAACCTTCCCTCCCCAACCCTCCCACACTCCCATCTCAATCCCATAGCTGATTGTAAAATAAAATACATATTTGAGGTATAAACTTTTCTTTTTTAAACATCACAATATAAAATGTTAACTGGCGATGTAGTAAACTGATAGGAGATTTTGTCTTATTTGCCTTACTAGCATTACCACCATATAGGCACTTTTCCACATAGTCAAATTATGAACAGCATTTTTCTGTAGTAAGGCATAGTCCATGCACATCATATAGAGAAGGGTAAATTAAAAAATAGAAAAGATTTATGGAACATGAAATCTGCGTGCATATAATGTAAGCGTATGTTTTATATGTATTTCTCTCTGTACAGAATTAATAAATACCACTATATCTGATGCAAGTAATTCACATCCAGGATTGTGCATATTAAGTGATCAGACTAATCCCATCATTAAATTATCATCTTGCATTTAGCATTAAGAATCCATTACCACATGTGAAATATATACAGGACATGTTCCATATGACATGACTCTTCTGCTTTATAAAATGGATCTGGATATCTGTGTTTTTACAGAGATGAACAAATCAGCAAAGCATCTACAAAATGCCTCTGATTTATATAAACAATTTGTATATAAACACGAAGATTTTGAAGTGGGCAGTCATTTCTACTTCAATGAGTACCATTCTTTGCCTCAACTCCATGCTTCAAGGTTTTTTTCAAACAGACCTAAAATTTAAAAAGGTACTTTACACTTAAGTTCTTACAGCAACTTAGGGAAGCATTTCAGTTAGAATCAAGTGGAATCCTTTACTGCTCTGCTCAAGATTCTGATCAAAAGGCAAATAAGAGTATTGCTCACATATTCTATACTTATCTTATAAGACCATCTTCTAAAGTGACCAAAACTGGAAGAACTGACATTCTTGTTACTGAACACTAGAAATATTGAATCAAATACCAAACTCAAATAGTCTGATTTGCATTAACAAGTAACAACCGTATATTCTCTTACAAATTTCAGGAAATCATGAGCTCATTTTATCTTGATCATTTTACCAGAAAGTAGTCTATATCCACAAGATGTGTACATGTTTCTATTTGGAGGCAGGCAGAACCAATATAGGAATTACCAAACTGTGTTTGTAACAAACTGAAAAAAAATCTGTAATTCACAGTACACAACTAAAAAATACAATAGAAATATAAAGATATCTGGGGAAAAAAATAAAGCTTTTCACACTTTCTCCATCAGAACCAAGGTTCTTCATGGGAGGTAAGACTATAGAAAAGGCAAAATCACTGGTTATTGACAGCCCTCAGTTATTAGGAAACACTTTACATGACAACATGAATCATTATAGAAATCAGCAGCAATGAATTCTATGATTATACAAAGCAAAAAAGTCATAAAATTCTGGACACAAATCTGACTGTAGGCCTGCAAAAAGAACCCCATCAAGATATTTGGTACACAGAAAGCACATGCCCCATGTGCATTCAACTTTTGTGCTTTTCTTTTGTGCACAAAAACCTGATACAATGGAGGATCTTAGGCCAGACCACAGTAAATTAAAAATTCTGAAAAAGTTTCCAAAACTTAAAGCATCAATTCCTAGATGTGATTCAAGGTTGACTTTTTTCTCTTCTAGGAGCAAGCAAATAAAAATATATAGCCATATACATGTAATTTTACATGTATTTATAGTTATATGCTGAGCGACGAGAGCTAGCAGGAGACAGCTAGTGTTAGATGTTCAGCTTTGCTATTGCAATATTTCTCCATTTTTTTGTACACAAGGCCAAGGTCTTGGACCACAGACAAGACTATAGATCCTACATTCCAGCTCAGAGCATTCAAATATGTTTTTTTCCTCCAACATGGAATATCACATAGCCTTGCCTTCAGTCACTGCAAAAAAAGAAAATGACAAATATTAACCTCAGGAATATATTATTACTAACAGCTGCAAGACTACCAGAAGGGATTCTGTCCACACGCTAGACTTACGGAATGCAAAGGATCTCTATTAAAATTTACATTTTAAGGATTTTTGCCTTTATCAATATGAAATTATTAACTTTATGAATATGAAACCTTTCCCATCAGCAAGATTAAAAATTTTTTTGAAAGCTAGAACACATTAAGAAAGGGCAATGTATTAGCAAAGAGGGAAGCAACCAGAGGTCTCTGGACTTATACCACACAAGCCGGCATTTCTTTTCTTCAGCTGTAAACAAAATTATGCCATACAATATCATTCATGAAGTTTTAAAATATATGTAAACTATGGGAGAAAGTTCTGCTTTATCTTAAGAAACAAACTTGCTCAGGCCTTATCAAATGAGTTTAAGAATTCTGATTAAGATTTTTTAATATCTTTGGATCTCATTAATTCTTTAAAGAATGTTTCCAAAGATGGATATGCACTACTGAATGTCACTATTTCTACATCACCAAAATTAAGAATGTTAGCTTTCCTAGGGTTTCAATGCTAGGATCCACTTCATACATACATTCACTATAATTATTGTGAGGCAACTATTACCCTAGGTATACAAAGATTTTCACCACATTTTAGGGTTTGACTTTGGTTCTTTGTCAGAAAAAAGCTTAACTTGGACTCAAAAGCCAGTGCAGAGTTTTGGCCAGTGACTTTTCAGTTATATCTTTACACACACACAGAAATAATGCTACCTCCTTCCCATGAGACAAATTTTGTAAGGACTTCAACCCCTTCCCTCCTAGATCTACAAAACACACATACATACACGAATAAATGAATAAAGGAAATACCCAAAATCCAACAGCCTTGAGGCAAAAACTATTAATATGTTAACATTTTTCTTTTAAATGTTTAAAAAATTATTCTTCTCAAACATTGTTGAGAGGATGTTATATATACAACTACACTCTGATTTCTTTTCCTTAACACACTGCCATATTTTCTGCCCTGTTTAGATGAATCTCTGAGCCTCTCTGGTAAGGAAGTAATCATAAAGCAGTAAACAGTGGGAGGTCACTTTAAGAGCAAGCCTAAGGGTGGAGGTGATGAAAAGAGAAAGCAGATATAGCTTTTCTTTAGAAATCTTAAGGCCCTGAGAAGAGACATAGAGCTGAGTAAGGCGACAAGTCTATAGCTGTTATCGTGGCATCAGGTTTCTTGGTTTATTTGATAAAATACGGCATAATGACATAATCAATAAGAAGTAATGTGCCTGGATCTAACCAATAATAATTCCAAAACACAGGATAGTCTAAAAATAGGCAGTGTACTTATGTTTGAAGAGTCAGAATCTTTGAAAGGTCAAGCTATATCCTAAAGTACCGGCACCAACCATTCAGATAAGACTGAAATCTGTTTAACATTTTCAAGTAATCTTTTTCCTGGGAAAAGCTAAATATCTGAGACATCAATACAATAACCCTTATGTTACTATCTGATAAATTTAGTGTTTGAGATTTTTAAAGAAAAACATACTATAAACAACATCAGACAAGAGGCTTAATTAAAAACATCAGTCATTATATAGTTATTGATTATATTGTTTTTAGTTAATGAAATGGACTCAAGAACATAAATTCTCAGGCAACAATTTAACATCCAATGTAGATGAGAACAAGAAGATGTTCACATATTCTTGCTTGCATATCGTAATTTGGTAATATCTATTAAAATTTTAAGTGTTCACACCCAAGAGACAGTTCTTAGAACAGAATTATACACATTAAAGTTACACTGAACGAGTATTTTTCAAATTGGGAAAAACATAAAAGTTCTGTTACACATTGTGTGAGAAGGTGTGGGGACACAGGCACTTCAAAATATTGCCAGTGAGAGGGTAAATTAATACTTCTCTATGGAAGGCAAAATCTAAATTACAAATGCACAAACTAGGAGCACTGCCACATCTTGTAATTTATCCCACATAGTAACTTTAAAGTGCAAAATGACATATGGATACAATTATAACACTGTTACAGCAAAAAATTAGAAAAGGCATTAATAGCCATTAACAGAGGACTGGTTAAATAAATTGTGTTCATCCAAACAATGTGTAGGGGATTTAATCATATCCCCCACAAAAGGCAAGTTCAGATCCCAACCCCTGGTCCTAAGAATGTGAACCATCTGTAAATAGGGCCTTTGCAGATGTTCTAAGGCATTCCAAAATCAATGAGGATGGGGCTTCATCCATTATGGTTGAAGTATTGAAAAGCAAAGGAAATTGGACAGAGAAAAAGAAGCCACAGGGAGCAGCCAAAGCTGGAAGACAACAGGACCCAGAGGAGAAAGGAGATGACACTGCCATGTACACTGCCATGGAATAGAAAAGTCAAAACCAAGGATCACTAGTCCCAGTACACCAGTCTTTGTGGAGAAAGCATTGCCTTGCTGACACCTCAATTTTGGAATTCCCCTAGCCTCAAAACCATGAACCAATAAATACCTGTTGTTTATGCCAACCCTCAGCATGGTGTTTGTTTTAGTAGCCAGGAAACTAAAACACAATGGAATACTATACAGCCATAAAAATGAACAAGGAAGCTCTATTCTGATAATGAAAAGACTGCCAAGATAAAATATGTGAAAAAATAAGATGCAGCATAGTATGCATAGTTATTCTACCTTTTTTTTAATCAAACAACAAGAAGTATGTGTGTGAGGGAAATATATTTGGTTTTGCTTGTTCAGGCATAAAAATAGTAACCTCTGGAAATATACAGGAGAAATTAGTAATGGTAGTTATACACTTCTTTTTTTTGATGGGAAAACTGGGTGAATAGTGGACAGGGATGATTTTTCACTCTTTACCTTTTCACACTCTTGACTTCTAAACCAAGTTAAATGTATCACATGTTTTAAAAATTGAAAGATGTCAGCTCTTTGTGCAAAGATGTATAGTGCAGCCTGTTTGACAGTAAAAATGTGGAACCAACTTGTGTATTAAGTTGGGGCTGGTTAATAAACTCTGCAACATTCATATAATAGATATTAAAATAATAAGACAGTTTTATATATCTTATCTTTATATGGAAAGATATTCCAGATAAACTGTTAAATGAAAAAAGCAAGTTGCAAAACAGTAACTATCGAATAAACACATGATTAAAAAAAAACACTTAATAATATATGTCAATACATACATAGAAAAGTCTGAAAGAATATAAAACAAATTTAACAGCTCCGGGGGAAGGGAGAATTATAGGGAATTTGCATTCTGAAATTCTGTAGTTTATAATGAAATTTCTTTAAATAAACAGGTATTGTCTTTCATAAGCAGAAAAAACACAATGAAAAATAAATTTTAAAGGCTATAAGCTACAATTCTAACTGGGAATGTCATAAAACACAACTTCTTTGAACAAGTAACTAAATTTTAGTATCTGCAGAGTCATACTAGTCAAAGTTAAAAATAAAAAGGATAAAATACATCTTCTAGTACCTGTTAATATTAGAACAAAATAGGTTTTCCTGCAGTTTTTTCTTGGACATAAGAAGTAAAACGTTTTAGAAACTTGGGATACTCTCGCTTTGCCACTGCCCTTAACACTGAAGCTGGTGCCCATCCTCCAGGGTTCACTACAAAATAAAGGAAAATCAAACCTGTTAAGATATAATTCTTTAAAAAAAAAAAAGGATAATTCTTAAAATATGTGTGAAGCACTCATTTTGTCCTTTTGCTTTTTAAAAATTACTCAAGTTGTAACAATTAGGATTTTTAGTCTTGACCATTAAATTCTTAATGTAATCACCAGAAATGATTTGTTAGCAAATAAGAAAGCATTAATTTCATTTCTAAAATGTTCATGGTTCCTTAAATTATATGCACATATTAATATAACAGCACATTAGGCTATTTAGGGGAGATTTATTCATCAACCTCTACTATAATCAGATAGCCTTCAGGCATATTTGTTTCTTTAACCATACTAGCAGTGTGGAACTGTATTAAGAAGAGTCAAGTAGAGCTTTTTTTTTGAGTATTTCGTGAGAATACAATACTACTGCAAGCAGGAAATGGGGTTAGTAAGGAACCAAAGCAAAGGATGAAAAAGTGCTGTCCATCAGCAGGCACATGTGAAATAAATATGTAACTAGCACTTAATAAGGACCAGGATAGCAATGATTCAGAAAACTAAAAAGCTTGACAAGAAGAAAAAGAACTGTTAATTTCCTCCTCCATTTTTGTTTATATTCCTAATTATAAATACATTCTATTAAGCAAATATCAAATGAAATAGCTCTTAAAACGAAGGGTATATATTGGTGATCTAAAGAGCAAGTAAAATTTATCTATCTAGTTCCAGCTTCAGAAATTCTTTTCTTTTTAATAAAAAATGAAGGATGTTTTATTATTACAAAAGCAGTACATGCTCATTACAAAAACATAAGAAAACTGTAGGTTAACAAAAAAGTTAAATAGAAATTCTGATACAGTAGATCTGGGGTGAAATTTAGTCATACATATTTTGAAAAAGTTTCTTTCCCAGATAATTCTGATATACATCTCTCCAAATTAAATATTACTAAGCTAAGGGATAAGAACTAAGGAGGCATTTGTCTGAATTGTCAGCCATCATGTAGATCATAATCAACAACACCCACCTTATGAAGTAGCAAAAACAAACAAAACCATACATACCATTAGCTACATATGTAATCTTGCATAGAATGTTGTCCCTGCTAATATCCTGGTTTCCCTCTGGTGGGCTTACCAAGGTTTGACATATCATTGCAATATTTATTTTGGCACGTACACATCGATTGTTTAGCTGTCCAAAAAAAAGGAAAAAGCAAAAAGCAAAAAGAAACCAGTATAGTGTAGCAGTTTGGCAGTTTAATATAGTTATGAATTTCAAAAATAGATATTGGATTATGCTATAAACTGGTCTGTTCATCTGGGCATGATTAAGTTATGATTAGGGCGTTGACTGGGCCACTTCATTAGGGCATTGAGCCCCACACCTTGGTGGGTGGGGTCTCAAAGATAAAAACACATGGCAAGGGTTTTGAGTTGAAGTTCTGATGTTGGAATCTTGAGCTGGAGTCCCAGGAAGTAAGAGAGCTTGGTTTTGAGGAAGGAGAGAAGGCCCTGGGAAAAGAGACGAGCCATTTGCCTGAGAGTCTACAGCTGGCCTTGTGGAGGAAAAAGAGGAGTTGAGCCCAGAGAGAAAAAGAGCCCTGGGAAGAGAGGAACCCAAGAAGCCTGAACCCTGGCAAATGTTGGCAGCTGTCTTGCTCCAACACGTGGCAATGGACTTTGGTGAGGGAAGAAACTTATGTTTTATAGCCTGGTAACTGTAGACTTCTACCTCAAATAAATGCGCTTTAGAAAAACCAACCGATTTCTGGTATTTTGCATCAGCACCCCTTTGGCTGACTAATACAAAATTGGAGGTGAATATATCTCAATGAAATTGCTCAAAAAAAGAAACCAGTATAGTAAATACCCAGTATTTTGTAATCTCTGCTGATCTAATAGTCCTAAATTAACCCAAACTATAAGTCTTCTCACATTTTCCAGCAAATACTCATAAGCACCAATAAACAACATATGCAAAGGTAAGATGACACCAGGAATGACTTCCCCTCCACTGAAGTTGTAAATATGGAGCTAAACTGAGGTAAAAACCACAGAGGTTTTGTCCATAGCTGATAACAGCTTAAGAAGTAACTATTAGAAGGAGCCTGCCTATATTACCATTCAGCTCTGTTTCACCTATCCCCACTAAGAAAGGAAAAGAGCTTCGCTGGGATGTTCACAGCTATGACTACTGCCCTCAGACAACACAAGGGCTACTGGTCCAAGATGCCAATCCAATGTAAAACAAAATCTAAGAAGCATTATCAAATCAAATACCTGTGTGTGGTATTTATTGTCTTTGCCTTGCACTGTGTATTTGGCTTTACATTATACAGTTATACATATATATATATATATACACACACGCATTGTACTTACAGGAGCACCATCGTGATCCACAGAAAAATTACAAACTATCCAAGTTTCAGGGTCATTTTCAGTCAAGGCTGGTATCTTTCGAATAGCAGAAAGATATAACACATCTCGCTGAGAAGCAGGCCACACTCGCTGTGGAAGGAGTAAAAACTTTTGAAAATCTGAACTATTTTTATTCATAAGTAACATGGAACTAATAGAGAAACAAATGTAAAACCAATAAATGTCTTAGTTGAAGGTGAAATCTGTCAAATTTGAAATGGAAAGCATCTGAGAATATCCAAAGGATTAAATCATGACATTATCTAAACGAGTAATATTCTTTCCCTTTTTTTTTTTAAGGAGGTAACAGGGATTGAACCCAGGTACATGCGATGAAGGTGCTCATCTACTAAGCTATACCCGCTCTCCTAAACAAATAATATTCGGCTTTTGAGTACAATATTAAACCTTTGTTTGAAATGTCCAGAGACTTAAAAAAAGCAAAGATTTTAGGGGAAAGAAGTCTGCTCTTCTGATATTACAATTACACCGGAAAGAATTCCAAATTGGTTAGACTGAATCTTTCAATTTTATGGTATGCAAAGAAAAACATATACTACTGGAATGACATGGAGCCTTAGACTCTGATAAGTGGAACTACCTACTTTTACATGAAATAAAAACTTTTGTCATCTTTAAGGTACTTTTACTTTGGATTTTCTGGTACACACACACACACACACTCAGTCCTTATTATGCAGTGTCTTTCCTGATTGTAAAATGTAATAAATAGCTGAAAGCTCAGCACCAAAACAAGGCAAATCATTTGCAAAGTGAAATAGTTATCTTTTAAAGATATAAAATTTCATGAAGTTGATGAAAGAACTGTTGGACAAATGCCAATAATAAATGAGGATTTGGCTGAGTTAGAACTAATTAATGTAAACCCACAATGATGATGCTAAGACAGAAATGTGAAGAGTGAGAATGACTTTAATATTACCATGAGGGCCCGGCTAGATAGCTCAGTGGATAAAGAGCTCGCTGGGAAACCACATGGGAGGCCCTGGGTTCGGTTCCCGGGGACCTCTCCTAGCGGGCAGACCGCCTTGAGAATGGAAGCCGCCATGGGCGGGCCGGAGCCGCCGTGGGCAGGGCAAAAAGCTGCCACGGACAGGCAAAAGCCGCCACGGGCAGGGCAGG
>PVKH010017353.1:0-15434 GCA_004027955.1 Chaetophractus vellerosus | reverse complement strand
TCAGTGGTGATAAATACTCACAACTAGCCTAAACAGTTATCCTTTCATCCAGTAAGTCCCTACCACTCTTTCTATTTTGGAGAACCCTCCAATCTCTAGAAATCAATTAGTAGATAGTCCCTGTCTCTAAACCACAGAACTCCATGTCGGGGTATGAGACCTAGGCCTTCTTGTTTAATAATCTAGCTGTAGGACTAAGAATGCATGATGCGATGAAGGAAACAAAACAGATTGTCATGGTTCTAGGCTCTTAAACAACTGTGAAAAATGGGGAAAGAAATGGGAGAGTATGTGAAAAATAAAATAAACTTCAAATTGGAGAATGTAGGAGATGGAGGGCATAAGGAAGAAGGGAAATTTCAATATCAGTAAGAATATCTTAAAAAATAAAGGAATGATTATTTCATAGATAGATAACGATTAGAACAAAAACACAAACTTTCCTAAATGCTAAAAATTACACTACTATAAGACAGTTATATCCCCAGACCAGATAGAAGAGGACTATATGTGTGTGTATCTGTAGTTTTATATATAAAACAATATGACAGAACTAAGGCAAAACATATTGAACATATTAATAGTATTACCTCATCCATTAAGACAAAAAGATTTTCATATTGGCCAGTGTGGCAGTTTGAGATTATTTATGAATTCCAAAAAGAGATATTGATTATGTTTGTAAACTGGCCTTTTCCTCTGGGTGTGATTCTCTTTGATTGTATTAGTTTCTGCTGAGATGCCTTTGACGAAATTATGTTAAGATTAGGGCATTGATTCAACCACATCATTAGGGTGACTCAGTTTGAAACCCTGCCTCCTTTGTGGGCTATATAAATGGACACTCAATAAAGGAGAACATAGAAGAAGTAGATACACAGAGAAGATATACTGAGTAAGGGAGCTCCATAGACACGGAAAAGGATCCTGTGGCCCCAGGAAGAGAGATGAGCCATTGGCCTGATAGTTTGCACCTGAAAAGAAGAGCAGCTGAGCCCTATGCCAGCCTACAGCTGAGATAAGAAGAAGCTGGGCCAAGGAGCCTTAAGAGGAAGGAGGAAGGCTGAATCCTCACAGAGACTGGGAACACACTTGGGTTAGAAAATACTTCTTATGGTACCTTGAGTTGGACTCTTTATGGCCTTGTAATTATAAGCTTTTACGCCAAATAAATACCCTTTATAAAAGGTACTTTCTGGTACTTTGCATCAGCACCCCTATGGCTGACTAATACAACTAGCAAAGTAAAATCCAACACAATGTTGTAGACAAGAGATATACATAATAAAAGAGATTCAGAATGATTTTTTTAATGGTCAAAAATATGTCAGGCAAGTACAAATGAAAAAAAAATAGGGGTTATGATCTCAATACCTGACTAAGTAGTATTCAGACCAAAAATCATTAAAAGAAATGAAAAGGGCAACTAATAAGTTAAATCCTGCAATTTACAATTAAAGCATATCAGTTACTAGTATTTATGCACATCAATAACTTTCACTAAGCAGGAACTAAAGGAAATGTTAAGAGAAATAGAAACACATCAAAATAACTTGAAGGTGAACATAAAAACTATGGCTCTAGAAAACTGTAAAATATATTCAGTAGGGAAAATATCCTGGACATATATTTAACACCAATCTTAAAAACAGAGTAAGTCTTCTTTTCAAATGCTCGTGGAAATGCACATGGAAGATTCATGAAAATTGATTGTTAGGTCACAAAAGAATACCACAATACATTCCCAAAACAGACCTAAACAGGATTAAAAGCAACTTGAAAATTGTTATGTGCATTAGTGGGTCAATTTCAAATGAATATTATTTTTCCATATTTCCTGTTTTATACTAACAGTATCATAAAGTATCTTTTTTCAGAAATTAGAAACAAAAATGAAAAATGTGAAAAGATTTTTGAAACTCTTTCAAACTAATAGAATTATAATGAATCAGTCTAACAAAAGTGCAAAATGTTTCACTTAAAAATTATGGTATTATGTGACTGAATGGAACACCTGAATACTTGAAGATATATTTTATGTATTATATATGTATGTATAATATTATATTTGTACATATGGTATATTCATATTCATATATGTGAAATAAACCTCTGTGTCAACACATTTATGAATCAGGTAGAAAATGCATATGAACTGTTTAAAGAATAATAATATAATGACACCCTCACACCCATTATGTGGATAAACCATAGGAAATCAGTAGTACTTTAGAAACCTCCTGTAGATGTATGAGGAAATGTTTGAAAATCATGTTCCCTAATTCATGGGAAAATGGCGCCTGGCTTTCCTTCTTCTAGCCCTGTTTCTATAGAAACCTACTAGGATAACACAAATTTAGAGTTTGAGTAATGTTACCAGACAACACTTTTTATATTAAAAATGATGCTGAAAGACTGACATCAACAAATTGGTGGATTAAGGAGTTCCAAAATCCCATCCCCCACAGAACATTGATAAATAAGCAGAAGGTGTCAAATCAACTCAGCCAATCCCTGGCTCCTGTAGGACAGTTTCATGGCTCTTGTACCAGAACTTCTCTCTCCCCTTCACTTTTACCAAAACTTCCCTCTCCCCTCCTGGATAGGTTAGTGACAGCTCATGCTCCTAGAGAAGATACTTGTTCCCAGCTTCCAGAAGAAGCTCGTCACGTTTGGTTTACGCATGCCTGTTCTGCCGAAGCTTTACAGACTGATCTTCAGGCTCAGTGCAAGGCTGTCTGAGCACTAGAGGAGAGCCCCAGCACCGACCCAACAGCAAAGACTCAGAGTATGAGTATGAATATGTTCAAAGAACTAAAGGAAACATGAGCAAAGAAAAAGCAGGAAAATGATATAGGGCAAAATGAGAATTTCAATAAGATTTAGAAATTAAAAACATAAACCAAACAGAATACTAAAGCTGAAAAGTAAAACAAGTGAAATAAAAAACAGAAAAAGCCAATCTTTAGATTTATGTGGAATTAGAGCCCAAAATAGTCAAAACAATCTTGAAAATGAGGAACAAAGTTGGAGGACTCACACCTCCTGATTTCAAAAATTATTACAAAGATATAATAATAATAATAATAATAATAATAATAATAATAATAATAATAACAGTGTAGTGCTGGCCTGAGGATAGATAGATCAATGGAATAGAATTGAGTGCACAAATATAAAATCACAGATTTTATGGCTAATTGATTTCAACAAGGGTACCAAGTTCACTAAACTGGAAAAGAATCATCTCTTCCACAAGCAGTGCTAGGAAATCTGGATATCCACATCATACAAAGGAATGAAATTGTACTCCTAACTCACACCATTTATAAAAATTAGCTCACAGTGGATCAACAACCTAAATATGAGAACTAAAACCATAAAATTCTTAGACAAAAACATAAGGAAAAATTCTCATGACTTTGTATTTGGCAATGGATTCTTAGATATGACAACAAAATTATGAGTGACAAAAGAAAGAATAGATAATTGAACTTCATCAAAATTAAAAATGTTTGTGCATCAAAGAATATTATCAAGAAAGTGAAAAGACAACATATAAAATTGGAGAAAACATTTGCAAACCATAAATTTTATGAGGATGTAATATGAAGAATATAGTACCAAATTTAATAAAATTTCTAAAGTATAATGTTGAGAAATAGAGAAAATCACAACCCCACACTATTTATGTAAAATTTTAAGACATTAAAATCAGTAGTGTAATTTTCTTATATATCCATATGTACATAGCAAATTAGAAAGTAAAGGGTGGAAAGGGTACACACTAACTTCAGTAGAGAAGATCAATTTGGAAAGGCTAGGAATACAACAGGCTTTGACTGTATCAGTAAAGTTTTCCTTCTCAAAGGGGTCTGAAGCAAATATTGCAAAATGTTACATTGCATTAAATCAGTGTCATGAGTATGCAGAAAAATTTCATATCACACTCTGTATTTTTGTGCTTCTTTGAAGTTTTATTTAAAATTTGTAAATAAAATAATGATGACATATACAGGAAAATGAATTAGAGGGATCTTCATCGGATCAGCATTTCATAGCAAAACATTGAAGCAACAAAAATGTTGTCAGAAAAAACAGATTTTCCAAAAAGCATAACATCTGATCCCACATTTACAAATTAAATTTTAAAAATGTATTTATTTGGCATATAGTAATAGTTTTTTTGTGCATGGTGAAGATTGTGGAATGAAACACACCAAATTGATAAGACTTTATTTTAGGGAGATGATAGAAAGAAAAGGATGGGGTAAGTAAGCAACACTTGTATTTATTTATTTATTTATTTTATTACATTCCCACCCACCCCTTCTGCTTGCTCTTGTTGTGTGTCCATTCTTGTGTTCCTCTCTGTCCGCTTTGTCTTCCCCCGTTGCGGTGATACGCCGAGACCAGTCACCGTGCAGGTGGCTTTGCCCTGCTTGTGGGCAGCTTCTGCTTCCATTCACCCGCATCAGTTCATGGGTGGCTGACTGCACTCCTTTCACAGGCGACCTGCTCTGCCTGTGGTGGCTTTGCCCTGTCCATGGCAGCTTTTTGCCCTGCCCACGGTGGCTCTGCCTGCCTATGGCAGCTTGCCCTTCTCAAGGTGGTCTGCCCGCTAGGAGAGGTCCCTGGGAACCAAACCCAGGGCCTCCCATGTGGTATACCAGCGCCCTATCCACTGGGCTATGAGGCCAGCCCCAGCAACACTTTTAAAGGTTAGAAATTCAAATATTCTGATGAAAATGGTGTGTATATTATGAGCAATTGATATAAAATTATATCTTTATATGCCTGTAAGGATATATAAAGTGTTGTTCCAAAACATTAATAATTTTTACATATGAGTGATAGTACTTCAGGGAAATTGTAGTGTCTCCTGTAGACTTATCAGAATTATTTTAAGTTTTATCATGAAAATCTGACTTTTGTAATCTTTTAAATTACAAAGCTATTTTCATTTAGAAAATGTAAAATACCATATTGTTTTCATTGCTAGCATAGATGCATATTTCATACAAAGTCAAATGATACTCAAAATCCACAGGGATTAATGGGAAAGCAATCTCAGTAATCAGGTCACCCAGGAATACTCTCTGACTTGATTTCTGGACATCTGTTTCTGTCTAGGACATACTTTTTATACACACTATTTAATGATTAATGTCATTAACTATAGACCTCCATCAGATTTAATGAGTTTGCATTATTACATTTTATGTATATACCATCATAGATAACATTTATTCAATGTGCTATTTTACTATGTGTAAATATTGGGCATTGTTCTAATGGTTTTGATTGAGCCCTACTATATGATTGACCCTGTTCCAGGCACTGAAGAGCCAGCGGAAGTCATTAGAGAAGCATCTGGGAAGCCTGAGAGCTGATTTCCCACAGGTCTAACAGTCCCTGACCAATTATTATTTGGCAATATTGGGAGACAATGCCCCTAAAAGCACACAGGAAGAAATAAAGGACTGATTGGAACATGCTTCCTGGAGAGAGACCAACTTGGTGGGATGCTATACTTTAAATAAATAAAAAATCAGGAGATAAAAGCCCTAAATACTATTCAAATTTCCCATGTGAGGGCAGGGGAACAACTAAGATTGACTCTCAGCTTTCTGGCTAGTAAAAGATAGATATGGTTATCAATACCTGTATTAGTCAGCCAAAGGGGTGCTAATGCAAAGTACCAGAAATCTCTTGGCTACCCTAACCCCAGGAAAGATGACTCTTGGTCATAAATTAAGGTTGGTTTCATTAGATTTGGCCTGATTATTTACATAGGTACAGCAAGAATGGTGATTTACCAGATAGACCTTTTTAAGTTTGCTTTGCTGGATGTTTTCATAAGGAACTTCAAGCTGGACTTTTAAAGCCTCTTGAGGGAAGCCAATGTGGCTCAGCAGTTGAGTGCCAGCTTCCCACATATGAGGGCCTGTGTTCAATCCCCAACTCCTGGTACCTCAGAAAAGCAAAAGCCTCTTGCAGTGAGGAAGCTAAGCCAAGAACACAACACCAGAGCTGACCCGCAATACCTATAGATTTGGGTAAATTACTGTTTCTCTAGGACCCCAAAGTATCATATGTTTCCTATGCCTGACAGAAAGTGACCTTCGTTACTCACCTGTAAGGCTAGTGTAATGGATTGGCAATTTTATGTAATTATGAATTCCAAAAATATAAATTGGATTATGCTTGTCAACTCATCTGTTCATCTGGGCATGATTGGTTTATGATAAGGGCATTAACTGGGCCATGTCAGGAGGGTGTTGGGCCCCACCCCTCAGTGGGTGTGGTCTCAAGTATAAAGGCTAGGCAGCAGATTTGAGTTGCAGAGATTTGGAGAAGCAGATTTGAGAAGCAGTTCTGACGTTGGAGTGAGCCGTTCGCCCGATAGTCTACAGCTGGCCTTGTGGAGAGACGCAATGCATAGAGAGCCTCATGGTCTATAGTTGAACTTGTGGAGGAAACAGAAGCTAAGCCTGGAGAGAAACGCAGCTCCGGGAACAGAGGAACCCAGAAGCCTGAATGTCGGCAGCTGTCTTGCTCCAATACGTGGACTTTGGTGAGGGAAAAACTTTATGCTTTGTGGCCTGGTAACTATAAGCTTCTACCCCAAATAAATACCCTTTATAAAGACTGACCAATTTTTGGTACATTTCAAAAGGCACCCTTTTGGCTGACTAAAACAGCTAGGAATCCTGGACTCAGGATTTTTTCCAAGAGGATTTTGTAAGCATTGGCTCCATAAAGTCAACCTTAGTTCCTAAAAGTCTCCAGTTTTCTCTGGTTTTATGCACATCATTGTCAAAACATAACATTCCAGTCAAAGCCTTGGTTATATAACCAATGTCTCCAATTATGTTCTGTAAACAAGGAAGACAGATTCTTATTGAACCTACGCGAATGATTGTATTGCCATAAAAATAAAAACAATAAATAAGAGTTTTGGAATTCTGGAGGGATCAGGCGGGGAGAAAAAGATATATGTTTTATTAATTATAGATAGTTTAAGGGAAAAGAATAAAGGATTCCATGCATCTAAAAAATAGAACATTAGCAATAATCCAAACAAAACCTATAATCATTCTTTATCAATTCGCTCAGTTCTAGGTAATTCATCTTATGCCATCAATCTTTTATTAGCAGTTCATGGACCCATCAGCTTCTTCACTAGAGCACTGGAGGTCTCATGAGGCCCAGTGGTGTGGTCTCAAGGTTATATAAGGGGTGTCATTTGGAGTCTTCCCCTCTCCCCCTAGTACAGCACAGGCCTTTCTGGGGTCTTGGAGGAAGTCCTTTATGTTGAAGTCTAAAGACTCTGACCTGGAGTTGGTTGCAAGTGTTTTCAGGGAAGCATCAGAATAAAAATTTATCTGTAGATGGCAAAAGACTTAAAATAGCAGTGGTTAACTTATTACTGCTTTGATAAGTGAAAGTTCTGATGAAAGTTCATTACAAAAATAATGCAACTGAGAAGGAAAGATGGCTGTTTCTGTGGCATGGAACCTTTTTTTTTAAAGAATAACTGAAATTATGACAAAGATCACTACATTATTGTCTAATAGGCAGATCAGTACTGGGACATCTCATAGGCAGTGAGGATATTGGCAAATCTCTAGGAGCTTTATGTAATTTCTGAATATATTTATACTAATAACATTTTACCCATACATATTAGCTAACACTTTTAATTTGACAATAGTATCCATGTAACACATATCAAATAAACCTGTTTTTTTAAATATTATTTTTTATTTTTTTGTAGAAATACTTAGATTACATAAATGTTACATAAAAAATAGAGGATTCCCATATGCCTCACTCCCCACACCTCCCACATATTTCCACATTAATA
Organism: Chaetophractus vellerosus; assembly: GCA_004027955.1. NCBI lineage: Eukaryota > Metazoa > Chordata > Mammalia > Cingulata > Chlamyphoridae > Chaetophractus > Chaetophractus vellerosus. The sequence goes on along the minus strand of PVKH010017353.1, from coordinate 7,564 downwards.
ACATCCTTCATTAATGTAGTACATTTGTTACAATTGATGAACACATATTGGAGCATTGACACTGAGCATGGATTATACTTTACTTTGTAGTTTACACTCTCTCCCACACAATTTTGTAAGCTATGACAAGAAATAGAATGGCCTGTATCTGTCATTGCAACATCATTCAGGACAATTCCCAAGTCCTGAAAATGCCCTCATATTACAAATATTTTTCCCTCTCCTTCCCCTCAGAACTTCCAGTGGCCACTGTCTCCACATCAATAATAAAAGTTCTTCCAAGGCTAGAGTAATAAGTCTTTAGTAGAAAACTAGTAAGTCTACTCTAGTTGATCGTCCATTCCCCAATCCTGAGGATTCTGGGATGGTGATGCCCACTCCACTTCTAATTGAGAGGGCGCTTAGATCCCATATGGTAGATGTATGAGACTGTCTTACCTGCAGTTGCAGACTCTCTCTCTGTTCCTTGGGATGGTTGTTTTCCATCATCATATCCCCGTTACTTGTCTTGGGTGAATCCAGTGAATTGGAGAATAGGTGTTACAACTCTGTTGCGATTCAGGGCCCAACTGGCACATGGAAAGCCCAAAGACTTAAGTCTCTTGAACATACACCTATCAACTCTAGTACTAACTATGGGTTTAAATAGAAGGGGAAGAAGAGCCATGTGTAGGGAAACCACAACTAAGGCCAACTCTGTCACACTGGGGAGCATAAATTCCAAAGTAGGGCCTACTGGTAAGGCACCAAATTCCTGAGCTGTCTGTGCTGCCTATAGTGTCTGGCTGTCTCCAGAGCCCTCAGGATCTCTGCTATTTGAGGCAATATTTCCTTTGGCAGTCAATGAGATCCTGCTGAGACATGTATAAGTGTAACCTCTAGAATAACCTCCCGACTCATTTTGAAGTCTCTTAGCCATATAAACTCATTTATCTTTACTCTTTCTCCCTTTTGGTCAAGGTCTTTTTCCAGTTGCATTGCTAGTTGGGGCTTAGTAGTAATCCCTCAGTGCCTGGAAGGCTCATCCCCAGGAGTCACGTCCGACACTGGGGGGAAGGTAATGCATTTATATGCTGAGTTTGGCTTAGAGAGAGTCCACATTTGAGCAACAAGGAGGCTCTCGAGGCAACTCTTAGGCACCCTATAATACTAAGCTAAGTTTCTATTTCAAAAGTAAATGTTCACGAGTACAGTCATCACTATCAAGGGTCCGTCAGTGGTCCATCTTCCTTCACTAGTCATTGCCCTGTACTCAGAGAATTCTTGCTGACCCATTAGAGAATTTGGGAGGGCTCCCCAGGATGGGAATTTTATATTCCTTCAGTTATTGTGTGAATCTCCACCCACTGTAACAATGACCCATGAACACTTGAACACATTCATATGCCTTATAGGTATGACTCAGGTGAACCTCCTCCCATGCATCCCCCATCTCTGACACCCCATACCAATGATCCTCCCCTGTCACAGTTGTAACCCTTCTGTGATCCAAAACTTCTTCAAAAATGAAGCCAATTAAATAACTCAATACAATTAATAAGAAAATGAATAATGATAGTTTTTAAAATAATGAATAAAATATAATTTTTTATTTGAAATAAAAAATAATACAAATATAAAATTTTTAAAATGTTTGACATTATGTCTTTTATCACTGTAAACTCTGTTGTCTTGTATGCACAGACATTTTCTTCCGTTTATTCCCCCAGTGTCTTACTTTTTCATTTTGTCTTCAAAGAACCTTTATTTTTTTAATGTTTAGAAAATTTTTATTCTTTAAAAGCTACTTAGATTACACAAATGCTACACAAAAAATATAGGGATTCCCATATGTCCCACTTCCCACACCTCACACAACTTCCCACACAAACATCCTTCATTAGTGTGGCACATTCATTACAACTGTGTTCATTACAATACATCCTGGGGCCTTGCCATTACACATGGACCAAATTCAGATTGTAGTCTACACTCTCTCCCACACAGTTCTGTATGTTATGTGATGATATAAAATGGCCTATATCTGTAATTGCAATGTCACTCATGACCATTCCCAGGTCCCAAAAAAGCCCCATATTACAATTGTTTTTCCCTTTCCCTACTACCAGAGCCTCCAGTAGGCACTGGCTCCACATCAGTGTTGTAACTTCTTCCATTGCTAGAATCACAATATGTCTAGAGTAGAATACCAGTAAGTCCACTCTAGTCCACAGCTCTTCCCCCAATCCTGAGGATTCTGGGATGGTGATGTTCACTCCACCTCCAATTGAAAGGGGGCTTATATCCCATGGGAAAGATGGATGAGACTAACCTGCCTGCAGGAGCAGACACTCTCCATTCCCTGGGATGGCCATTGTCCACCATCATCTCCCCACCAGCTGTCTTGGGTGAGTCCAGTGAGCTGTAGAGCAGGTGTTGCAGCACCACTGGGGTTCCAGGCCCAGCTGGCACATGGACAGCCCAAAGACTCGAGTCTCTGGAGGTACACCTACAAAGTCCAGCACCAAGTATAGGTTTAAATAGAATGGACAGATGAGCCATGTGCAGGGAAGATATAATTGAATCCAACTCTGTCACTCTCTCTGTAATTTTAGGTTACAGAAAAGTCATGTACAGAATATAGGTAATTCCCATATACCCAACATCCTCCCCCTTTTCCCCTATTAATAACACTTTACATGTGGGTGGTATATTTGTTACAATTGACTTACAAATATTGAAACATTGCTATGTTTAACCATGGTTCATGACTTACATTATGGTTTACATTTTGGGCCATATACTTTTATACACTTATGAAATTTAACATGGCCTGTATCTATCATTGCAAGATCGTGTAAAACAACTCCATCATCCCCAAACTGTTTTTCACATCTCTTCTTACAGGGTGAAAGAACAAGTCCTTTGCATTTTCCAGGGGCCCTCTGGAAAATCCCAAAAACAATTTGAGATCAAGATGACTTCATTTGGGGAGTGGATGTAGCTCAAGTGGTTGAGTTCCTGCTTCCCATGTAAGAGATCTTGGTTCAATCCCTGCTACCTCCTAAGAAAAAAAGAAAAAAAGAAATACATTACTTAGGGTTTTATTTGGGGAAGGAAAAATGCCAAAAAGTTAAATAAGAAAACATGGATCACTGTGAAGCAATATTCGATTCCTTATTTAATCAAAGTGAAAAAAAGATTTCAGAAGTGAACAGAGGAGACAACATGATTGTTTTTATTTATTTGTTTTTATTTTTTTAAGATACTTAGATTATATAAATGCTACACAAAAATATAGATGATTGTTTTAAAAACAAGCAGCTCTTTTAAAAGTGAGAAGACTTGTTTTCTAAAACAATAAGGGATGATAAGGTTAATATAAAACACAGGAGATTATTCCGATAAGATATAGAACTTTTGTCCTAGGCAGATTACTCAGATTGTTAAGAAAAACTTTTTACAACCCATTACTCAGGACAGACCAATAATCCAAAAGCAGTTATCATTTTATCAGAGAAAAAAACAAATTCTAATTCTACATGAATATATAATTTAAGAAAAAATCTTATAAATAACCTATCAAATCTTAGCCAGCTTTGACCATGACAAATAAAACTTATTTCCACAGACTTACAACTTTCTATATCCACTCAGGTTTTTGTCCTACACTTCCCTGGTTTTCATTTTGCAACAATCAATTTTCTCTAGGACAAAACTACTCTTTTCCCTTAACAAAAACATTTGCATAACTTACATATTCAAATTGTCATAAAGATCTTGGAAATTGTCTTCAAGCCAAAACCTTACAAAACAAAATTATCCTTGAGATAGTTTGTCAGAATAGTAACTCAATTCAGTTAAACACAAATTTACTTTTTTTCATCATCTTAAAACATCTAGTAGATATAATGCCAGGTTATTTGATCAGTAAGCCTGTGTAAATTTACAACAAATATATCCAGGTAGAATAAAATTGTATGCTTGCATTGTATTTAACATTGATAACTCAGAATATTTTTATTTAACTAAACAATATTAAACTAGTCTTATCTGTCAAAGGTTTATCTGAATTATGTGAACTTTGAATTTTGTAAAACATTTGGGTTTAGTTATATGAATACTCTCTTTTCCCCCGTTAGAAATAGTAGATGTTCGGTTACCTTAATTTCTTGGACTTGAAGAATATTAATTAATATATAAGTGCTTATTTATCTTTAAAACAATTTGAATAGAGCTCTCTTAAGGAATTTTACAAATTTAATTTGGTAATAGCATCTGAAGGAAGGAAAATATACATCAAACATACAGACATAAAAAAAGAAATTATAGCTTCAATTTAAAATTTTTCAGCCATGAGTCAGATATAAAAACACAAGCACACACACACACAAAAACCCACAGAAATACAAAACTCACTAGTTTATATAAAAGAACTGGCTTCCTGTTCTTGCTTCTGTCTTACATTTTTAATAGAATTTTGTTCTTGACAGGTGGGACAAAATTGTTACTGAGCAAAATGTGGGTTTTTATGCCAGATGCATTCAAATGACCCATCCCTGAGACACCAGGGTTTCAAAGAGAGAAAGTTTGTTACTAAGCAGCAAAGCAAGGAGATCAAACTCCTGTCTCTGGAGTCTGTTTTATGTGGGAAGCTGGTGCTTAACCACTGAGCCACATCGGCTCCCCATTTTAGGGATTTTATGGATTCAAACAGGAGAAGGTGGCATGGTTACCATTACAACAGGAAGTATAAACAAGCCTGAGACCAGTCTGGAATAACCATAAACAAGGGTAGGGCCAGTCTAGAGAGTTTCAGTAATTTCAAGTATTAATTTTTGGCCATTATATAATATACTAGAAATGTAAAAAATAAAATAAAAGGCATTTATATAATGACTCAGCAATCAAAATTATTTGTTAGTTAATTCTTAATCCTCGGTTACAAGGGTTAATTGCTCAATATGAGGGCTAAAGTTTCCCCATCAATATCTGTGGAGGAGAATTTTAAGATTTTTCTTTGCCCTGATGTGTCATCTTATAGCTTTGCCTGATTTCTCAGGCCTCTTTGACCCTCAGAATTATGGTGGAAAGAGGGATTCTGTAAGTTCCTTTGTAGATTAGTCCATTAGGCTTTTTGGCGTTCAGACCAATATGTGTACAAGTTGATGTAACCCTGGATCACAGGAACCCAAAGAATTCTAAATTCTTCTGTAAACACTTGCTGGTCTTGTTTAGGGACATCTTTAATTAACACTCTTAATCCAGTTCGGGTCCAAGGTCTAAATTCCATATTGGCAGGCTAGGCTCTGGAGGACTTACTTCATCTTTTAAGATGCTGGAACTTCATCACTTACCCTGTGGGGTGGCTATGGGGGTGGGGGGGACAAAGGGAAAGCAAGGGGGCAAAGGAACTGGCTTCTCCTCTTACCTGCTTTTGGGCTTTTCTTCTACTAATGGGCCTTTAAGGGAAGCTACTGTGGAGGCTGACAGCCGTCCAGCACTGCCAAGCCTAGATCCTGTTTTTTTGTTTTGTTTTCTGGTTTTGGGGTTTGTTTTGTTTTGTTTTGCTTTTTCATTTTTTAAGGCACCTCCCAAGAGAATAACCTCGTCTAAACTGAAACTTTCTCATCGTGGCCACTATATCCCCAAGCTATTTTCAGCATTGAACACCCATTTTTGTAAAAATGGACAGGCTCAAGGTCTATGGCTTTTAAACATGTACCCATCTCATATACACATTTTTTTCAGCAAGGAATCCATGTTACTTACTCCAGGTCTGAAGTTATATGGTCTGATCTCCAGACTTATTACATCAGTTCCTTAGTCTAATCCCCAAATAAAATCCTTGAACTCAGTGTAACTTACAGGTTCAAATCTGAGAGGCACTTACCTGCCAACCTCCAGACACTGTGAGGGCAGAAGGCACAGATGGTTCCGTGCTGCTTTCACCTGGTCTCCCTGCCTCCAGGCCAGAAGGGGTCACCTATGGATTCCACTTCAGGCATCAAAACTCAAAATAAAACATTAGGCAAAATACTTTTTAGATGAGTTTATTTGAGCAGTTAGCATTCATGATTCAGGAAAGCATGGAAAGGAGCTCCCGTAAGACAAACAGAGTGAATGCAGAAACTTGTAAAAGTATTTGATCATTTACTGTAAATTTCCTTTTTCCTTTAAGGATTTTAGTGACCTTAAGGTCAGGCGTGACACCTACTGGACATATAGCTTCCCTACATTCGATTTACTCTTCTATAATCTGTTGGTCTCTTATGTTTATCCAAAAAAACCAAGTTATGAGAAAAATGTGGAAATTTGAACATGGTCTCTATGCCAAATAATTCTATTAATTGATATCCTTTTTATCTTTTCAATTAAATACATATATTTGCCTGATGTCCTTGTGATCTTTGCAAGTAAATGCATGTATTTGTCTATGTTACAATCAATATTCATCTATATATATTTAAACATTGCTGGCATGTATTTTCTCTTGAAGAGTATTTTGTTTGCTTAAACATCTGAAAAGAATGCATATGCAAAGAATTGTGACATGAGAAAGCATTGCTTCAACACTAATGAATCTATAAGAATTGGGATTTGAGGAAGGTGGAAAAGGTGGAGAGAAAAGGCAGCTTTCAAAAAAGAGAGTACTATTAAATGAGGCTTTTGCTGTACTCTTCCTAAGGAAACCAGATGGGAGCATGGTTCCTAAATCACATGTCCTAAGTGGAATGGGGAATCAACCACTGCTCCTCTCATAAGGAACTCCAAGATGGAGCTTCATTCCTAAACTACATCTCATAGTGGAACGGCAAGTCACTCCCTCCTCCTTGCCTCAGGGGCACCAGATGGGAGCTTGGTTCCTAAACTACATCTGGGAAGTGGAACCTGGGATCACTCTATCCTCCTCCTCACAATGGCTGTCCACCCCCACTCAATGAATTAAAAAAAAAAAAAACAGGACTAAATAAAAGCAAACTCCCCCCCAAAAAAAGGAAATAAAAAAACACACTAAGATGACCCAGATTACTCTCCAGAGTGGAACAAGGGAGCAGCTTCAACAATTCAAATTATACTGGTACAAGTCATCACAAGCAGCTGGCATGTATTTTAGAGGCATGTTGCATCAAACAATACGGCATATCAAATTTTACAATGCCATTATAAAAATTTAACAAAGTGCTTTTTGGCAACAATTTTCAAAACAGTAGCAGGTTAGAGATTCTCTAAGCTTACAGATCTAAATATATACCCACCTTACTTCAATACAGTGACTCATTGTAAAACCTTTCAAGACCACAGTTCTTCCAGGCTTCTGATTATTTTATGCCCACTTGCTAGGGTCTGCTTAATAAATCTCTGTGTGGCAGAATTTCCTCAGAGTCACTTTCATTATAAACTGGTCATAAGGTTTGGGGGAAATGTTTATCCATATACATACCCCAAGATTTTCAAGGGCTATTCTTATGTACCAAAAATAATCTTAGAGTTGGGCATGAGCATTTGGGCTTGGTCAGCTCAGAACACAGGTACATTCTGCTTCTCCCATTACACACTATTTAATCTCTTCTTAATTCATTAT
>PVKH010017352.1:0-15435 GCA_004027955.1 Chaetophractus vellerosus | reverse complement strand
ACAAAAAATGAACACACAGCAAGAGCAAGCAGAAAGGGGAGGGATATGTAAAAAATAAAAATAAAAAGACAAACAAGCCATTTAAAAAATGGGCAAGTGATTTGAATAGACACTTTGCCAAAGAAGAAATACAAATGGCTAAAAAGCACATGAAAAGATGCTCAACATCACTAGCTATTAGGGAAATGAAAATGAAAACTACAATGAGATATCATCTTACACCCATTAGACTGGCAGCTATTAAAAAAACAGAGGACTACAAATGTTGGAGAGGATGAGGAGGAATGGGAACTCTTATCCACTGCTGGTGGGAATGTAGAATGGTGCAGCCATTGCGGAGAAAAGTTTGGCGGTTCCTCAGAAAGCTAACTATAGAACTGCTATATGATCCAGCAATCCCACTGCTGGGTATATATCCAGAAGAATTGAGAGCAGGGACATGAACAGATATATACACACCAATGTTTATTCCCTATTGCCAAAAGTTGGAAACAACCCAAATGTCCATCAACAGATGAATGGATAAACAAATTGTGGTATATACATACAATGGAATATTACTCAGCTGTAAGAAGAAATGCAGTATTAAACATGGGATAACATGGATGAATCTTGCAGACCTTATGTTGAGTGAAGCAAGCCAGGCACTGAAGGACAATTATTACATGACCTCACTGATATGAATTAAGCAAATTGAGCAGACTCACAGAGTTAGAGTCTGGGATATAGGTTTACAGGAGACAGAAAGAGAGAAGTTTGTGAGCCAATGCCCATATGGGCAAAATCTATGATAGGGTCTACTTTTAAGGGAATTCAAGACATTGGTATTGCAAATGTCCATGGAAAACTGACTTCACAGAAACACGTGAATCCTTATGATACATTTCTATGCCCTTCAGAAAGCATACACATAAGAGAAAAGGCCCAACAGCCATTCCTTTTTGTTTTTTCTCTTTTATGTTTTTCTCTCTTTAGATGGATGTCATCTTCCAATGGCTTTCTCTGGCGGTTGCATAAGAATGAAATATTTTGATTACTTTCATATCTCTGTAATACTCTCTTGAATGCTTGATATTTAACAGGTTATATAATTCTATGTTTGTAATCTTTCTTTTTTCAGAATTTTTCAGATATTGCTTCTTAAAGTCTTCCTCCCTTCCAACACTCTCAATATCCACCCCCCTAAATGTTCCTCACTAGGAATGCTCATCAAAAGTGTCTGCAGTTCTTTTGGTGAGTAAGCTAGTTTTTTCCCATAGCTGGGGATGTAATTTTCTACCAGGGTTATCCTGAGATCTGACACTATCTATCAAAAGCAATATTTCTCAAACATTAGGATGCATCAGAATCACCTGGAGGACTTGATATAATACAGATTGCTAGGACATACCCCCGAAGTTTCTGATGGACATTGACATGAATCATAAAGGTTTGCAAGCTTCTGTATTCCTTCTCAGAGGTCTACTTACATATCTCTCCTCAAGATATCCTTATCTTCATCTTACAATCTTGCTGTCAATGCAGCCAAGCATTTTGCCACTGTCCAAATTTCTCTGCATATTCTACCCTTAGATCATTTGTCCCTCCATTCAAACTTGATAATCACTGGATTCTGATTAGGCAAGTCCCTTAATTTTGTGGGGTTTGTCTCCAACTATCTGGCAAATGTGTCTTTCCATGGCATTCAAGGAACTTGCCACCTCTTACTCACTGGGTACAATTAGTGTATTGTTATCAATATAGGGACTAGTGAAATGTTCTCCAAAAAGAAAGATAATAAAGGTCTCTTTTAATTATATGGTCACTGAAAGCAAGATATTTTATATAACTCTGAGAAAAAAGTGCAATTGTACTACTATCCTTTCCATGTAAATACAAATTGTATTGATCTTCTTCTTTCTTGATGAAAATTGAAAATAACATTCACCAGATCAATAGGAACATACCAAGTACCTTAGGTTGTGTTGAATTGTTGTAGTAAATCTATCATATTCAACACAACAGTTGTGATTGGAATTATGCTTTCATTGAGTTTATTGTAGTCCATAGTTATTTATCATGATCCATACATTTGTTTGTATGGACCATATTGGTTGAATGGGAATTTGATGGTGACACACCACCCTGGAGAGAAGGTTAAGTCGTTAAAAGTTACATTAATCTCTATCAATCACTCAGGTTGCATATGATTTTGTTGTTGACTAGTAGCTTCAATTTCAGAGTTTTCTATTTGATCCATGCTGATGTAATATCAGGAAGGAACCAATATGTACTCAGGAACAAGAAAAGAGACCAAAAAGTCTTTCTTCACAGCGATTGGACCCATTGTGAGGCAGACTTAGCCCCAGGCTCCATTTATTACTTGTCCACTGTAACACCCATATGATAGCTTTTGGGATCCCCTCTTATTAGTATACCATAATCATTTACTGGCAGCTCTCAAATGACATGATTATTTTTCTGTCCTTAGTGTAGATTAACTCTGGTAAATAGGTAATGAACCCTTTGGGGGAATGGCTGGAGGGAATATTGTTTTCAGAAATGTGCCTCATCCATCAGCTGATGTGCCTGTTAACCCCAAAATCCAGGGCCTCTTTGCTGCATTTTCTTCAGTGAAATAAAACTACATCTCCAGCTTGCATATGATATCATGGTATGAGTAGTCAACTGGTACTGAATGCTGGGTTCAGGGATCCGAATACCTGTCTTCACATCATATTGTAGTCTGTCATCCAACCTTCCTGTTTTCATTCCCTTTCCATATCCCTGCCTTTTGAGGTAGCTGGTACTTCCAATCATCAGCCATATTCAATCAAATCAAAATTATAATACGCCCAAATAGAAAAGTAAAAAGGAAGAAAAGGCAGACAGGTAATAGTTTCTTTATGTAATTCTGCTTAATGAGATGTATTTCTACTGAGGGAGATATAGATAAATGTATGATATAGAATGATAGATGATAAAGTTCATTATAAATATAATCAGTTAATAATAATTGTTGAGTGAGTCAACAATTAGGCTTCTGTATAGAGAAAATGCTATAGCAATCTCTAGCAAAAAAGAAATGAGTTTCAAATGTGTAAAATGAGAAGCAGCAAATAAATGAAATTTTAAATACAACACTTTTTTTAAAAGAAGTAAAGTTGCATGGAACATATCAAAAGAATGAGTGAGAAATTAGCATTTGCATCCATTATCATTATACTAGGTTAGAGAGATATTCTTAGTCATTATAATATTTTTTAGGGGCCAGCTGGTTAGCCCAGTGGATAGGGCGCCGGCATACCACATGGGAGGCCATGGGTTCGGTTCCCGGGGACCTCTCCTAGCGGGCAGACCGCCTTGAGAAGGGCAAGCCGCCATGGGCGGGCCAGAGCCGCCATGGGCAGGGCAAAAAGCTGCCACGGACAGGGCAAAAGCCTCCACGGGCAGGGCAGGTCACCCACGAATGGAGCGCAGCCAGCCACCTGCGAACTGAAGCAGAGCCGGCCGTGAATGGAAGCAGAAGCCGCCCACAAGCGGGGAAAGCCGCACCTGCGCGGTGACTGGTCTCGGCGCATCGCCACAGTGGGGGGGAGGGGAGATATGTAATAAAATAAATAAATCTTTAAAAATATATATATATATTTTTAAAAGCCTTGAACAAATATCTTTATTTTACTAGAAAACTGACCCTCCCTTTATGGCATACATATTTCTTTCATTCATATTTCTTTTATCTAATTTCATCTTGTAGATTTAAGGCATATAAACATCTGCCTGCATAAAATATACAAAAATATCCTTCCCCAGGACATGAATTCTAATAAAGAAAAGAGACAGGTTATCATTAAAATCTATATTGTTTAAATAAATGGTTCTAGGTGATCATGATTTTTTTTATTGTATATCCTCTTTTCACATGTTGGGAAACTGAGGCCTAGAAGTTAATGACAACAAACTACACATTAAATGACAGAGCCTCTCTTTGTCTGCCATTGTACTGCTCTATTTTGTATACCATAATGTCTCTTAAATAGTATTTTCATACATGATTCTTATTGTTCATTAGCTAAATCACTACATTTTCTAGGCACATGAGTATTTCTAAAGATCTCAAATACACTTTTCAAGGGTTATTATTATTCTTTTATTGTCTTTCAATGAATATTTGCTTACTGAGCATTGTATGTGCCTGTACTATGCTAGATATATTAATAATAGCAAAAGAATCAATTGTATTCTTTTCATCAATATTTGAATGGATTTTTAATGAGACAAGGAGGTGAACTGCTAAGATTCCTGAAAAATTGAATTTCTGCCTCCACCTTCTTGTTCTAAATAAGAGTCTCTGCAGGTCCCAGCCTCCTCCACTGATGAGAAATTTATTACCGCCCAGTCCAACCAGAATACTGAAAATGCTATACTCAACAACATGTTCCATAAGGAGTGCATTAATCAGTATAGGTTAAATAATGAAAATGTTAATATTTAATATGTTTTCCCGAAAAACAATGGGAATTTTCAGCACCAAGGAAAGAATCTAGGTGACATGAAGGAACCTCAGCAAGACTGTATGCCCCTTGGGAAGAGGCCTGCAGCAAACCCTCACTTTGTTCATCAAAAGCCCCGCTGAGAATAACAATATCAAATATCAAATATTAAATCCAGGTAAAGTTTTAAAGGGACATAAAAATGTCAGTGCAGCGTGTTGCTACATGATCTTTCTGGAAAGTACATATTTAAAACAACTCCAGCACAAATTAATTCTTGAAATATTCATCATTATATAGTGAGATTGGTACTATGTAGGGAAGTAAGGCGAATACCTCAACTAAACAACCAAATTATAACTTTAGAAAATATATGCATTTTGAGAAAAATAGCTCTAAAATATATATTTTGTTTATCCATCATCAAATTATTGAAATAATGTATGAAACTCATAAATAACATGGAGACTGGGCTTATTTTTGAGGCTTAAACTTATTTATAGGTTCACAAATGCTATTTTAAAATGAGGACATATTAGCAGAGTTCAAAAAAACCATCCACTGTTAACCTATCTTGTGTGAACATCCTGCTAAATACTTTGTGGAAAAGCTGCATAAGAAACGATCTTTTTCTTAAAGGCACTTATATTCCATTAGGGAAACAGACACAAAATAGAATTCCAATATAATCTGAAAAGTGATAAAATAGAATATTATATAAATCATAAGAGGAAAACAGAGGAGAACAACTGAACTAATGGATATATTTAAGTGAAAGCTTTCTGGATGGGGTAAGCCCTAAGCTGAGGATTAATGAGAAAAATTCAGGTTGCAAGAAGTAGGTAGGATAGTTCAAGTTCAAGTTACTCTCATCTTTTCCTTCTCTCACACTCTACAGATTCTGTTTGCAAATTCTTTCAGCTCCTCTTTCAAAGTAATCTTGAATCTGACCTCTTCTCGCCATTTTCACGGAGCCATTCACCAGCCCTGTCCAAACCCTATGTTCTATCAAGTAGACCATTGCAACAGCCTCCTAATTGGTCTCCCTCTCCTAGCCTCCATTCTTCTAAGGATTCTCATTTTAGCATCCAGAATTATCCTTTCATAACACAGGAGATATTACACTAATCTCCGCATCAAATCCAAAGACTTTCTGTTTTTCAGGGTCCTACATGATCTGGACTGTCACCCCATTTTCAACTCATTTCCCATCACATTTTTTCTATCTCACTCCAAGCCAGCCATGCTCCTTTCCCTGCTATTCTGTAAGCATGCCTAGTATGTGCACTTTTCATGTTCTTCTCCTAGATATTCAAAAGGCTACGTCTTTCGTTCTGATCAAAGGTCACCTCCTTAGAGAAGGCTTGCATGATGATCCCTATCTGAAGTAGAGATCACAGTCATAGCGATACCATGTATCACGACCTGGCATTACATATTACATTTAATATTTATTTGTTCCTTGTCAGGGTTGCTTATTACAATGTAATTTTCATAAGTGCAGGAGTTTCATTCACTGCAATATACCCCTAACAAAGAATAATAATTTTCACATGGTAGATCCTCAGTAAATATTGGATGAATTAATGGATATTACATTTATTTATATTTACATCAAAATATGTTTAAAAATGAATATGTTGCTCGCTCAACTCAATCAATTTGAATGCATGCACATACATACAGGTGCTCCTAATTTGTTAGATGTTTAATTAGATAAGTAGCAATTTAATTGGGAGGGAAGAGCAATAAAACAGGGTAATGAAAAAATGGAGAGATGCAAATGAGTAAATGAGACAAGAGAAATTCCAGGAACAGATGAAAGGAAAACATATGAAAATAAAGAGAATCATTAGTCTAACAATCGGAAGAAAGAAGTAGTATATGTAGGACAATGAGTAAAACAAAAGAGAAATTCATGCAGAGAGTAGGTGGCTATACTTGATAAAAAGTGGGTTATATCAATAGGTGAACCAGAATGGATATTCAGCCTGGAGACTGAAGGATACTAGTAAGATGTGTTCCTTTAAGTGATTATTTTCTGGGCCATCTGCCTCACCAAGATTTCCTTCCTAAAACAAATGAGAGCATGATCGCTAGCAATGGTAAATGTCTCGGGCTTTTTTTTTCCACCCCAGATCCTTAACAATGATAGTTTCTCAGCTCTGTAAGTCAAACCATGACATCTCTTTAAACTCATCCGTATTATTTCCCTGGTGCCAGAAGTTGATGTGTCATGGGAAGGTGGCCTACAGCTATGCCTTATAAAGCTGAGAAAATAAAGCACGGAATGTCCCTCTTGTTGTCAGCCATTCTCCTTATAACTAAACCATCCTGTCCCGCTTCATTCTGTCTCTTCTGACAAGTTTGCACGTCAGGCCATCTACTCCTTTTCAGAGAGCTCTGTTGATAGAGTGCTTGGTCATACTAAAAGTCCTAGAGAACTCATCAGTGCAAGATTTTCACTGAACCAGCTGCTGATAAAATTTTTCCTGGCAAGTCAGCAAAGCTTAAGTGTGTAGCCATTACTAGAGAGTAGCTAAAAGGACTTGGGCAGGTTTTCTGTGGGCTGTTTGTAACAAGTATTATGGTAAATATGTACAGCGTTCTGGCATATTTGTAAATGTGTCACTTGTATTGTAGGGAGCACTCTGAAATCACGTTTTGTTGTTGTTGTTATTCAGAAAGTGATCATCTTCACAAATGAAATCCATTTTTTGAATTGCATTAGGCTCTCGGTATTATCAAAAGACACCTTTGGGAAATGCTATCTAATGCTTATATGTGTTAATACCATTGAACTACTTTCCATGCAATATAAGAAGAGTTGAGAAAAATTGCTGTGGGCTAAAGACGCTGTGTGCTTTACTGTACTCACTTCTAAACATCAGGCCTCAAAGTTCACCTACCTCAGCAAAATTACTATTTATTTTAGTCTGTAGAGCTCTGGTTGCTTGCAAATACTCAAATCTGAGTGTTACAGTCTTTGAAGATTCTACAACAAAGCCATCTCATATATACATCTCATTCCATCTCTTTCCCTTCAATAGTGTGGGTAGCCCTTACCTATACCAAGAAAAATGGCC
Organism: Chaetophractus vellerosus; assembly: GCA_004027955.1. NCBI lineage: Eukaryota > Metazoa > Chordata > Mammalia > Cingulata > Chlamyphoridae > Chaetophractus > Chaetophractus vellerosus. Next base: position 7,877 of record PVKH010017352.1, on the reverse strand, counting down.
AATTATCAGTTCAAAAATTCGTGAAAAATAAAGTTCACTACAGCATAAAATCAAGGAGAGATTTGCAAATTATTCGATGAAAAATTATTTGACGAATTTCACTGTTGTAGGTAACAGGAGATTAAGAAGGTCAACCATCCCAATCTGTATTCATTTTATTCAATCTTATGGATGGCTAATAATTAACTTTTGATTAAAATTATTTAAATAATTTGGTTTCAGAGAAACAGCCTAAGATATGCTTATTTGTACACTAAAAGAATCTTTAAGGTAATTTCCAGTTTAAAAACTCATTAAGAGTTATGTGGTCATATGCTTTAAATATCTAAGTTATGCAGATTAATAAGTTAAAGTTTTGATATTTTCTAGGGAATTTTGAGGAGAAAATTAAATAAGCCAATCTGCTCTATCTTCCATCAAATGGAGACATTAACCTGGAAATTATTTTTTCTTGCATATGAAATCCTTTTTAAACACTGAAACTATCTAGACTTGCATACTCACATAACCAAGTTAACCAAATAAAAAACATCAATCTACTCTTGTTTATTCAAGTCCATCCTTTTAGAAAATAGGGGAGAAAGTCTCAAAGCAATAACATATTTCTTAAAACTGCTAGAAGTGATCAGTTGAACTTTAGACATTTAACAATGCCCTATCAATGCTTCCATCCTCTTCTAACTGTTGTAACTTCATAAGTATCAGAGGAATTATTGAGACATTTCACTACCTGTACATTTAGCAGTGTACAATTACTAGATCTCAGAGGCTATATAGTCTTGGAATTCCATCATTAGAGGTTTTGTTTTATAAAATTCCTTGTAATAAGACATATCTATGCTTGTCTAAAATTAGATGGTAATTAAATAATACAGAAACCAATAGCACACTTGTAGGGAAAGCATTAAATTTAATAACATTTACTGCTACCAAGGTATCAAATCTAATTTCCTGAGATGTAGACCAATTTAATCTCTGGCAGTGAGGAGAAATTCCATTCATTCATTCATTCATTCACTCATTATTTCATTATTTCAACTGCTATCAGATCATCTAGATTTCTTTCTTTTTAATAATTATTTTTTTATTTTTTAAAAAGATACTTAGATTACATAAATGTTACACAAAAAATATAGGGATTCCCATATGCCCCAATCCCCACACCTCCTACACCCCCCCACATAAACATCCTTCATTAGTGTGGCAAATTCATTGCAATTGATAAATGCATCCTGGGGCTTTGCCATTAAGCATGTACCATAGTTCACATTTTAGTCTACAATCTCTCCCACACAGTTCTGCATGTTATGTGATGATATAAAATGACCTATATCGGTCGTTACTGTTTCATTCGGGACGATTACCAAGTCCCGAAAAAGCTCCCATATTACAACTGTTTTTCCCTCTCTCTGTCCCCAGAGCCTCCAGTGGCCACTGGCTCCACATCAGTGTTGTAATTTCTTCCATTGCTAGAATCACAATATGTCTATAGTAGAATACCAGTAAGTCCACTCTAGTCCATAGTTCTTTCCCCAATCCCGAGGATTCTGGGATGGTAACATCCATTCCACCTCCAATTGAGAGGGGTTTTATATCCCATGGGGAAGATGGATGGGACTATCCTGCCTGCAGCTGCAGACTCTCTCCATTCCCTGGGATGGCCATTGTCCATCATCATTTCCCCACCACTTGTCCTGGGTGAGTCCAGTGAGCTGTAGAGTAAGTATTGCAACTCCACCAAGGTTCCAGGCCCAGCTGGCACATGGACAGCGCCAAGACTTGGGTCTCTTGGATGACAACTACAAACACCAGCACCAAGCATAGGTTTAAATAGAAGGGACAGATGAGCCATGTGCAGGGAAGAGATAATTGGGTCCAACTCTATCACTCTCAGATGCACAAACTCCAAAGTAGGGCCCACTGGCAAGGCACCAAACTCCAGAGCTATCCACCATGACCATAGGGCCTGGGTGTCTCCAGAGCCCTCAGGAGCCCCACTATTTAGGGTAATATCCACTTAGGAAATCTATGGGATCCTGCTGAGATGTGTGTAAGCGTTACCTTTGGGATGACCTCCTGACTCACTTTGAAGTTTCTTAGCCATATAAACTCCTTTGTCTTTACCTTTTCCCCCTTTAATTGGGGTCTTTTTCCAGTTGCGTTGATAGTTGGTGCTTGGTAGCAATCCCTTGGTGCCAGGGAGGCTCATCCCCGGGAATCATGTCCCATGCTGGGGGGAAGGTAATGCATTCATATATTGAGTTAGGCTTAGAGGGAGGCCACATTTGAACAACAAGGAGGCTCTAAAGAGGCAACCCTTAGGCACCTGATAACAATAGGCTAAGTTTCATTTTCAGGAGCAAAGGCTCATAAGCCTAGTCGTCAATATCAAGGGCCCATCAGTGGATTATCCTTTGCCAGTCACTGCTCCTGCAATCCTGACTTCACTATATAGCAATTACATGACTTTTCAGAAGTAATTTACTGTCTCCAGAACTATTTTCTTATCAGTAAAATAGGCATAATAAGATTAATGATCTCATAGGATTATTAGGCTTAAATGATGTACTTCATTTAACTTGCTTAGCAGAGCTCCTCGCACTTAGAAGACATTTAATGGTTCTTACAATATTTTGTAATGTACTTGACATGCCTGATCCTATAGAAGGCACTGAGGCTATAAAGCTAAGTGAAACAGACACAGTTTCTACCCTCATGCAGCTTAAAATCTAGTGTTTAAGACAGAAAATAGCTAAATAGTCACACAAACCATATAAAATTGTGACTCTCCAAGTGATATAAAGAGGTGCACACTTCTAAGGGACCTATAATGGGAAAATTCGACAATGTAAGAATGACTAGTTGTCATAATCGCTGTTTTTAAATGGAAAGGGAACAAAAGGGGCAAATAACTATCAACAGAAGGAACATATTTTGTACAAGACCATAAAGCAATTGCCATTTTGTAAAAACCATTTCTCGGCTCAATGAGGAAGATATCTGAATTTCAGCTAAGAAGAGAACATTGAACCATACCCCTCCCCATCCTGAAGAAAGGGTCAGCATGCCAAGTGAGAGTAGTCACAGGCAACAGACTTCAGTGGGAGAGGCAGAGAGCTGCAGCATCTGCAGCACTTTCCATCAATATTGAAAGAAAGTTTAACTTTCTATTTAAGCCAAATCATCCATGCCCACGTCAAGTCTAGGTTGAGAAATTGCATTGTGCAGTGGACTTAGGAGAACACCAGAGGCACCAATTTGTGCAGGTGGAAACCCACAGGATCTGCAGATATATGGCTTCCAGTCCAAGATTTTGGAAAGGTAAGCTTGGATCAGACAGTCTACAAATATCATTGGGCTGTCTTCCCAAAGACTGACCTTGCCCATCTGTTGTTCAGCCAGCATTCTCCCAACTTCTTGGAAGATAATTATCCCCTGGTGTACTTGTTAAACATAGAGTTTTCCAGATGCAAACACTGGAGATTCTAATTCATTGGATCCAGTATACAGTAATTTTAAAAGTACCCAAATTGATTCTTAGCTTAGGAATATTAGGGAAAACTGCATTTGACTACAGTGAGTATAGTTAGAGAAAAGGAAACAGGGACTGGTATTTAAACTCAGGGAAGATCATTTAGAGTTTGTAAAATAAATGCATGTGGGATAAAATGCATATAGTTCTCATCTTTCTCAACAAAGTCTCTGGTTATCTTCATAAAGAATTCTTTAGGAGAATTCTTTTAGGAAGTCAAGTATAGAAAGGAATCATGAGATTGTGGTACTGACAATCAGCATCATTGCTTATAGATTTCTATCTAAAATGTTTTCCTTTTTTATTCAATAAATTATTCCATTCAATGTATCATTCTCAATATACACTGAGACTCTATAAGTTGTTTCTTATTTATACCAATTATACCTATACTGTAAAATATGTCACTGAAGAAATTGGGTTTATTCGTATTCTTCATACATGTTTTGTATTTTGCTGCATTAGCAGTAATGTTTGTTACAGTTTTTCATCCCTCAAGTTCTGAGTTGGTATAGCTATTTTATATTCTTCTTTCCTCCACACCTACAACTGAGAATCCTAGAGACTGACCATAGATGAACTATACACTTGCAACAGACATGAAACCGTTTCATACCTAAAGTAAACTTTGGTTTCAATCACTGTTATTTTTTTATCTAGGTAGGAAAGTAGATATGAAAAAAGCAAGGAAACCATATCGATCTTTCGCACAATGTTTTAGCATTTTCATTTCCATTTCTCTTCAAAGAGTTTGGCCTAATTTGGGTTTGGTTTCCATCTTTATATGTCTGCCCACCTAAGCTAATTCAGCTTTGCCTTAAGTAGCATAGATATCAAAAGTATCTCCTGCTGCTTAAGTATATTGCAGTCTTCATTAAAGATTGAGGGATATATGTACAAAGTAATGAGTACCCATGTGAGTTTCACAACCATCATGAAAATCACTTATTTTTCCATGGCTGTTTCTTATATTCCAATTTCAAAGCCTCTGCCGATGTGTATCTCTCTCTCTTTATCTATCTATCTATCTATCTATCTATCTATCTATCTATCTATCTATCTATCATCTAGATAGCTACCTAGCTAGCTAATTGATCAAACCTTTAAATGAAAATTTCACTTTGAATGTGATGGCAATGCATTTTAAAGGTTAAATATCTCAAAGAGAATTATTATACGAACCAGGTGCAATGTCAATAAATTTAGTTTGAAAAAAATTTTGCTACTCAACTTTCAAACTATTTGTTGATGAAAACTGGGGAATAAAAGCAACTTCACCTTTCCTAATCTCAGCAGTTTTGTTCTATTGATCAATACCAGTACATAGGAACTTCAGAGTTATCTCACCCACACTCATGCAGCAAACACATTTTGAGAATTTATAAAAATAAGTGAAATAATGGATTTAGCAACCAATATTTTACCTTTGCCCTCCTAAAGAATTCAGGGATATAGCTCAGCCTCACTCATCTGCATAGGCCACGAAGTTTCCCACCAGAATCGCATGAGCAAAGGTTTTAGAGCAGGTGCCCTGAACTTGGCCAATCCTCAGATCCATGTGGATGCTTGATTAAAAATAATAATATGGGGCTTCACCCCAGACACACTGAAGCTTAATATTTTCACTTGGGTCTCCTGAAACTGTGCTTATCTTAAGATCACTTATTTTCAGAAGAAGAAACTGTGGAGAAGGGCCACTTAATGGTTTGGATAAGAACTCACATTTTCAGTGTCCTAATCTATTGTTCTCACAATTGCAATGTGTTGATGAATATATTCTATAAAACTCAATGGTTTTAACTCCATGTGTTCTTCATGTGATGAAAGTGAGAGTCACTGAGTGTGCACTTTGGATGGATTGTACAAGGCATGGGACCATATAACACAGCGAACCAAGTGGTGGAAGATGAACTGTGGTTAAAAGTACAAATATGAGAGTGTTCTCTCATGAACTATAACAAATCAACAAAACTAACACATGGTGTTAATAATAGGGGGTGTATGGAAAAACTACCAAATGTAAGCTATGGACCACAGTTAGTGGTAATAGTCTGATGATGTTCTTTCATAATCTGTAACAAATGTTCCGCAACAATGTAAGGTGTTGGTGGAGGGGTGATGTATGGGAATTCTGCACATTATGCATAATTGTTTCGTAAACTCACAACTTCTCTAATTTAAAAAAAAAAACTCAATGGTAATAAAATATCTCATCAAACCACAAACTCTTTAAAACATAGCCTTTGATAAATTGTAGGATGATAGGTTTATCCATTGTACATCCCATATCCAACTTACCTATCTCTCTTTAAAGCTAATTTGATATCCATAACTAAAGGAAACTTTATGCAATACACACTGCAGTACCAAGCTCCAGCAGTAACCTCATCTGAAAGGAGCAGGTAACTGAAGGCCCCTAAAGGAAATGTCTCTGGCTGAGAGAAAGAAAAGTCTCTAGCTTTCCAATTGAGTAAGATGCTTGCATGACTTTCGGTGAACAAAATTAATTATACCACACTTGATTTCCTTTTACAGCATGAAAGAAAATAAAAATTTAATAGTTCAATGGTATCTATGTTCTTGCAACTTTCTAAGCTACCAAATACAACTACTTTGCATTTGTCTAACTTCCATTTACTAAAGATCAGTGCTAGAACACTAGGGAACAAAAAAGAAATAAAAGCAATTAACTGCCTAGAAATTTGGAGAATACCATTTAGTCCCTCTGAAATACTACACCAGGTAGCATTTGTGTGTGCATTTTCCTAAGTCAATCGGGTTTACAGTAAAATAATTTCAATTACTTCCAAACCACCTTGTTTTGGAAGCATAAATCAGAGCACATATCATCTAAAATAAACTACACATTCAATTATTTATTAATTATATTTTTTAATTGAAAAAAGTCATCAGGTGTCACATTTCACATATCACATTTTGGTTTAAATAAAATTCATTGCTTATGGTTTTTACCTATTAGCATCTTTTCATGTTATAGATATCTGTGTAGATTTATTTAGAAAGTGTATGTGTTAACATGGTAAAAAAAAATAACAAATTACTACAGAAATAACAAATTACTGTATATGTGAAAATCTTTTGTCTTTTCAAATTCCATTTTGAATAAATTTGTTGCATATCTGATTCCATTAAAGTACACTTATTTAGTATTAGTATGCCATCTAGCTTTTTAATGCTTCCTAAAACTAGAACTATTTTGAATATTGTGGAAGGTGATGGCAACTACGTGATGGCTCAAGAAACATAGAATTACACTTTCCAAAAAAAAGCGGTGTGATTTGCTAAATCATTTCCTAATTATGTAGAAGCCACAGCGTTAGTTCTTAAGCTAAAGTTTATCTGAATGAAAAATACCTGAGATATTAGCTTTCTTTTTCTTCACAGTCTGGCAGTATCAAGCATTTGAGATTCCCTGATTTAAACTCTGCTTACTTGCATCCTTGCTTATAAAAGCAGAACACATCCAAAGAAAAGTGTTTGTCATTTCTCTCATAAGTAGTTCAAGTTTCTACCTTTATAGTTTTTTTTTTCCCTGAAAACACAAAATAAAATAATCAAGCCGAAACAAAGAAACTCAGACAACTTTGCAACTTGCCAGTTCCTGACCAGAGGCGCTTCTACGTTGCTGCTGCCACCTAGTGGCTGGCCAATGGAATTCTATCAGCTAATTTACAGGGATTAAACAGCAATGGGCTTCTTCTCAATGTAGCTGTCAAGGTGATTTTCCCACTGTGTTAGTCCTCATTTCACCAGGAGCACATCCTAGCAAAGAGCAGAAAAATATGCCCCATTAAAAAGGAATGGAAGCCTTTCATCAATAAAGAACAGAGAGGCTGATAAAATCCAAAGAATGCTTTGGGTAAATATAATTCATGATCTATGTTGTATATACAAATCTACCGAAGCCTCTGTTTTATATGTTTTATGTCTTCCCATTGCAATTTCAGGGAGTAGATGTACTTGCCTTCACAAGAAAAAGGAGGGGATTAGAAATTGGTGGAAAGAGAGATAAGAAGAGACCTGAGACGAACTCTGTTTCATCTAAAATTAGTTGCTTTCTATGTCCTTAAAGTGATGATTATGTTTATTGTTTTTGTTCTGGTATTTTTCCCGGATTTTCTATTTACAGTCTCTGCATTGAACAGAAAATAATTAATTTTACATAGATTAATGCTGGCCATTCATCAAGTAGGGCAAATGAGCCAACATCCTAGGAGATAGTTAGACAAAAAGAGGATATCCCTTCTGTCTTCTAAAGCAATTTTATGGGAGATTTAATTTATTAACTAAATTTCTGAAGGGATGGGTGACTGCCGACTTGAAG
>PVKH010017350.1:0-15440 GCA_004027955.1 Chaetophractus vellerosus | reverse complement strand
CGGGCAGGGCAGGTCGCCTGCAAATCGAGCACAGCCAGCCACCCACGAACTGAAAAGCCGGCCGTGATGGAAGCAGAAGCCGCCCACAAGCGGGGAAAGCCACGCCTGCGCAGTGACCAAGTCTCGGCGCGTCGCCGCAACGGGGGGGAAGGGGAGATATGTAATAAAATAAATAAATCTTTAAAAAAAAAAAAAAAAAAAAAAAGATGGATGGCCAACTTTTATAAAATTTTATTAAAGCCAATTTTCTTATTTTTATCATAGCAACACAAGTACTTCAGACCTAGCCTTTAATAAATAAATCTGTCCTAATTTTTAAAATTAAGCTTCTTTTGAAAAGTTTAAATTGTCTCTTTTATACATAATTATCATCAATTTTATCTTTCATGTTTGAAAAATCAACTTATATAAAATATTTATCAAAGAGCTCATTGGTGTATGAAAAGTTCAGAATCCTTTGTCTTGTTTTGCTACAACAGCCGTAACAAAAATAAATTAAATTTGTGAATGACTCCATAAGTTTGTCAAGGATTTTGCCTATAATTCTGGTTGCTTCCAGTAGATGATGGCTCTGTTGTTTATTAACTTAGCCAGAAAGAAAAAATAGACTTTATTTCCAGCATACACACGATAGTTGCAGTTTTCTGCTTTTCAAAATAGTCATGGATACCTGATTATGCAAGCGGTTTCTTTTGACAATAAAGCAACCAGGCCAGGATGAAAAGCTAACATCCAGAAGAAGGGACAGAGAAGGCAAAGGACAGGTTTGGTTTTTTACATCTTAGAATAGCTAAGCCAATGCCTACCTACTCTTGAATTCTTTCATATATAAAAGAATAAAATAATCTCTATCTTTTAAAGTGACTATTAGATGTCTGTTCTATTCCTTGAAGAAGAGAGCTTTCCAAATCATAACATTTACTTTCAGTGTTTAGGCACTCAAAATGGAGCAAAACAGTTCTATTTGTTTGCCTGGTAAGAAAGGCTTTTGGGTATTCAGTTTAGTTATGTTACCTATTCCGGGAGGAAGACTACTATGGTCAACTTCATTTCTCCATTGATAGAACAGTTTTTAGAAAAGCGTGATTGAGGCCAATTAATCTAGGAAGGGACTCAGAGGGGTCAGAGACATATTGAGGTCAAGAAGAAAAGTAAATGCTAAGAGAAGATGGCTATACCACTTACCTTTGAAATTCCTTTATTTAAAAAGCCCAAATACATACAACCAGTACACTATCCTACCCCATACATGGAATCATTTCCAAGACAAAGAGGTGATAAAGCTCTTCAAACCTTTCATACCCTCTTCAGGTGTGACGTCTTTCTCCTTTTGAAACTGCTTTTTTCTCTCTTTATTGTTAAAAAGGTTTTAGATTACATAAAAGTTATATAAAAAATAGAGGGAATTCCCATATACCCTATCCCTTACCCCCTCACACTTTCCCCCATTAACAACATCTTTCATTAGTATGGTACATTTGTTACAATTGATAAACAAATATTGAAGCATTGCTACTAACCATGGTCTATAGTTTGTTATGGTTTACACATTGCACTGCACAAATTTATAGGTTTTGACAAAATGTATAATGGCTTGTATCTGTTTTTACAATATCATGCAAAATAATTCTAATATCCAAAATAGCCCTTGTTACACTTATTTTTCCATTCCCCTCCCCTCAGAATCTTTGGTGACAACTGTCTTTATATCAATGTTACACGTTCTTCCATTAGTAATAATAATAAGTCTAATTTGGTCCATGGTTGTATCTCCCCCCCTTATGTTTGTTCATTCCTCAGTCTTGAGGATTTGGGGATGGAGATGCCCACTCTGCTTCTGATTGAGAGGGGCCTTAGATCCCATGGAGCAGATGGATGGAACTGCCTTGCTTGCAGTTGTAGATACTCTCTATTTTTGGGGATGGGCATTAGCCATCATCATCTTTTTCTTAATTGTCCTGGGTGAACTGTAGGGTAGGTTTTGGCTGCAACTCTGCTGAGATTCAGGGCTCAAACAGCATAAGTCTCTGGGACAAACATTTAATGGGTATAGTGCTAATTATAGGTTCAAACAAAAGGGGCAGAATAACAAAGTGTAGGAAAATTATAAACGTGTCTAAATCTGTTACAGTGCGGAGATAGGTTATCACATATTTCAAGGTAAGGCCCACCAACGGGGCCGATTTCCTTGGGTTGTCTGCCCTGCCTATAGTGTCCAGATGTCTCTAGACGTCCCAGGAGCACTCCTGCTTGAGGCACTGTTTACTATGGCCATCAGTGAGATGCTCCTGAGACATGCATAAGCTTAACATCTGGAATGACTTCTCGACTCACTTTGAAGTCTCTTAGCCATAAAAACTCATTTATATTTAATATTCCCCCCCTTTTGGTCAAGGTTTTTTTCTAAATGCATTGCTAGTAATCCCTTGATGCCAGGGAAGCCCATTCCCAGGAGTCGTGTCCCACACTGGGGGAAAGGCAGGGAGCTTATATCCTGAGTTTGGCTTAAAGAGAGGACACATTTGAGTAACAAGGAGGCTTTCAGGAGGTAATTCTTAGGCAATACATATTACTAAGCTAAGTTTCAATTTTACAAGAATAATGTTCATAACTACAAGCAATAATATTAAGGGCCGGGCATATTGGTCTGTCCTCTTTTGCTAGCCACTGCCTATATACTATAGAGATTCTTGCCTCTCTATTAGAGAATGTAGCAGGACTCCCCAGGATGGGAATTTAATATTTTGTTGGTTATTGTGTAGGTCTCCACCCACAGAGATAACACCCCAGGACCACATGAACACATTCATATGCCATAGAGGCATGCCCCAGGTGCAGCCTTACCCACACATCCGCACACCACTGACACGCTGCACCAGCGATCCTCCCCTGCCATAGAAGTAACTTTACTGTAATCCAAAACCTCCCCAAAAACAAAGCCAAAAAAACATTTTTTGCATTGTGCCTTTCATCACCATAGGATCTGTTATCTTTCATATATAGTGACAATTTCTTCTGTATGTTCCTCCAGTGAGTTATTCTTTTTTCACTTTATTTTCAAAGAAGTCACATTGAACATATAAGGGATTCTCATATACCCCACCCCTTCCCCCTCTCACATTTTCCCCTGTTAATAACATCTTACCTGACTATGTTAAATTTGTTATTACAATTGATAAACAAATATTGAAGCATTGCTACTAACCATGGTCAGTGGTTTACATTATGGTTCACACTTTGCACTGTACACTTTTATAGGTTTTGACAAAATGTATAATAGCCTGTATCTGTCATTGCAAAATCATGCAGAACAATTCCAATGCCCTAAAAATGCCCCATGTTCCACCTGTTCTTCCCTCTCCCTTCCCTCAGAACCTATGGTAACTGCTAAGTTGCAATTTTTCAAGAATAAGGTTCATACTTAGATGCATTAATATTGAGGGCTTGACATAGCAATGTATTCTTTTATTAGGTACTCCTATGTACTCAAGAGATTTTTGCCCCTCTATTTGAGAATGTCTCAGGACTCTCCAAGATGGGAGTTTTCTATTTTCTTGTTTATTATATGGGTCTCCACCCCCTGAGGTTACACCCTATGACAAGAGGAACACATCCATATGCCATAGAAGTGTGCCCAGGTGCACCCTTTCCCACTCTGCCACCACCACCAACACCCTGCACCAGAGAGCTTCCCCTGTCATATTTGCAGTCCAACCCAACCCTCCCACACATTCCACTACTATCAACCACACTCACATCCCTGCATGACCATAACCCCCATCCACTGCCAAACTACCCCCTTCAACTTTATCATAGGTTCTGCCCAGATTAAGCATTGGCTCACCACACTCTACTCCCTTTCTGTCTCCTGATAACCTATCTTCCAGACTCTATCTCTGTGACTCTCCTCAGTATGCTTAGATTCTATCAGTGAGGTCACTTTAGTGACTGGCTTACTTCACTCAAAATAAGGTCTTCAAGATTCATCATTGTGGTCTTGAGTGTCAATACTTCATTCCTTTTTACAGCTGAGTAATATTCCATTGTATGTATATGCCACATTTTGCTTATCCATTCATCTATTGATGGATACTTGGGTTGCTTCCAACTTTTGGCAATAGTGAATAATGTCACTTTTAACATTGGTGTGCATATATCTGTTTGTGTCAATTCTTCTAGGCAGTGAGATTGCTGGGTCATGTGGCAATTCTATAGTTAGTTTCCTGAGGAACTGCCTAACCGTCTGTATTAGTCAGCCAAAGGGGTGCTGATGCAAAGTACCCGAAATCGGTTGGTTTTTATAAAGGGTATTTATTTGGGGTAGAGTCCACAGTTACCAGACCATAAAGCATAAGTTTCTTCCCTCACCAAAGTCCAGTGCCATGTGTTGGAGCAAGACAGCTGCCAATGTTTGCTAGGGTTCAGGCTTCTTGGGTTCCTCTCTTCCCAGGGCTTGCCTCTCTCTGGGCTCAGGCTTGCTTTATGCCACAAGGCCAATTGTAGTCTGTCAGGCAAATGGCTTGCTTCTCTTCCCAGGGCCTTCTCTCTTTCCTCATGACCAAGCTCCTCTGTATGCTATTTCCTGGGGCTCCAGCTCAGGATTCCGCATCACAACTCCAACTCAAAACTACCACAACTCTGTCCTTTGCCTTGCCTTTTATCTTCAATTTCCCACCCACCAAGGGGTGGGGCTCAACACCCTACTGACTTGGCCCAATCAAAGCCCCAATTATAACTTAATCATTCCCAGATGAACAGATCAGTTTACAAGCATAATCCAAAATCTATTTTTGGAATTCATGATTACATCAAACTGCCAAACTGCTATACCATCCTCCACAACGGCTACACTATTCCACATTCCCATCAGCAATGAATTAGTGTTCCCTTTCCTCCACATCCTCTCCAACCCTCATAGTACTCTGTTTTTTAATAGCCACCAGTCTAATAGGTGTAAGCTGGTATCTTATTGTAGTTTTGATTTATATTTCCCTAATAGCAAGTGATATTGATCATCTTTTCATGTGCTTTTCAGCCATTTTTATTTCCTCTTTGGAAAAGTGTCTATTCAGATCTCTTGCCCATATTTTAAATGGGTTGTCTTTTTACTTTTGAGATGTAGGATTTCTTTATATATGCTGGTCATTAGACCCTTGTCAGATAAGTGGTTTCAAAATATTTTCTCCCATTGAGTAGGCTGCATTTTCAATTTCTTGACAAACTACATTGAGGCATAAAAATTTTTAATTTTGAGGAGGTCCCATTTATTAATTTTTTCTTCCATTGCTTATGCCTTGGATGTAAAGTTTATGGAACCATTCCTACAAGATCTCATGGATGCTTCCCTACATAATTTTCTAGGAGTTTTATGGTCTTGGCTCTTATATTTAAGTCTTTCATCTATCTTGAGTTAATTTTTGTATAGGGCATGAGATGGTGATCCTCTCTCATTCTTTTGGATATGTATATCCAGTTCTCCCCACCATTTTTTGAAGAAGCCATTCTGTCACAGTTGAGTGGGCTTAGTGGCCTTGTCTACTATCAGTTGACCATATATGTGAGGTTCTATATCAGAACTCTCAATTTGGTTCCTTTTGTCAGTATGTCTATCTTTATATCAATATCATGCAGTTTTGACCATTGTAGCTTTGCAGTATGCTTTAAAGTCAGGTAGCATGATTCCTCCAATTTTGCTTTTCTTTTTCTATGTGTTTTTGACTATTTGGAGTCCCTTGCCTATCCAAATAAGTTTCATAATTAGATTTTCCAATTCAATTTTAAAAAAGCTATGCTAATTTTTATTAGGATTGCATTAAATCTGTAAATCAATTTTGGTAGGACAGACGTCTCTATGTTTAGTCTTCCAATCTATAAGTATGGAATAGTCTTCCATTTATTTAGGTCTTCTTTGATTTCCTTTAACAATATTGTATAGTATTCTGTGTACAAGTCTTTTACCTCTTTAGTAAAGTATATTCCTATGTATTTGATTCTTTTAGTTGCTATTGTAAATGGATTTTTTTTCTTGATTTCTGCCTCAGATTGCTCTTTATTGGTGTACAGAAATGCAACTGATTTTTTCATGTTGATCTTATAGCTTGCCACTTGACTGAACTCGTTTATCAGCTGTAGAAGGTTTGCTGTAGATTTTTCAAGGCTTTCTACATTCAGAATCATGTAATCTGCAAATTGTGAAATTTTTACTTCTTCCTTTCCAATTTGAATGCCTTTTATTTCTTTTTCTTGCCTAAGTGCTTGAGCAAGTACTTCTAACACAACGTTAAATAAGAGCAGTGACAATGAGCATCCCTTTCTTGTTCCAGATCTTAGAGGGAATGCCTTTAGTATTTCACCAATAAGCATGAGGTTAGCTATGGGTTTTTCATATCTACCCTCTATCATGCTGAGGAAGTTTCCTTCTATTCCTATCTTTTTGGAAGTGTTTTTTTTAAAGATTTAATTATTTACTTTATTTTTTCTTAATTCTCCCACCCCCCCCCCCCCCCCCAATGGTTCTCTCACCTGTCTGCTCATTGATTGCTCACCTTCTCCATGAGGCACTGGGAACCAAACTCAGGACCTCCCGCATGAAGGGCAAGTGTCCAACAGCCTGAGCCACATCCGCTCCTTGTGGACTGCAGCATCTGCTGGCTTGTGGCATCTGCTCATTGTGGTGGGGGCAGCATCTAGCTCATTGTGGCAGGGGTAGCATCTGCTCATCTTCTTTTAAGAGGCACTGGGACCCAAACCCAGGACCTCCCATGTGGTAGGCAGGCACCCAACTGGTTGAGCCACATCCAGTTCCCTGAGGTTGCTTGTTTTTTTTTTAATCAGGAAGTAATACTGTATTTTCTCAAATGCTTTCTCTGCATCAATAGAGGAGATCATGTGATTCTTTTTCTTTCAATCTGTTACTGTGGTGTTTTACAACAATTGATTTTCTTATGTTGAATCATCATTTCATACCAGGCATGAAACCTACTTGATCATGGTTTATAATTCATTTGATGTATTTTTGAATTAGATTAGCAAATATTTTGTTAAGGATTTTAGCATTCACTTTCATTAGGGAGATTGGCCTTTAGTTTCCTTTTCTCATGGCATCTTTGTGTGGCTTTGGTATTAGGGTGATGTTGGCATCATAGAATGAGTTAGTAATGTTCCCTCCACTTCTGTTTTTTGGACGAGTGAAACTGCCTTTGATGTTGATTTTATCTTGATATCACTTATTGGTCTACAAATGTCCTTGAGGAAAGTACACAGCATTCCCTGATTCCTACATATTTTTTGTGTGGGGATGGGCATTTCAGCTTCAATGGGTTTGTGCATTCATCCATTCATTCATTCATTTTTTTTTTAAGATTTATTTTTTATTTATTACATATCCCCCCCCCCCGCTTGTTCTTGCTGTATTCATTCCTGCGTTCTTCCATGTCTGCCTGTCCCCCACCCCCGTGCGGCGGCCTGCCGAATCAGCTAACCGCACAGCGGCCTGCCTGCTCACGGGGGCTTGCCCTGCCCTCAGCGGCCCACCTTCCCAAGGTGGTCTGCCCGCTCGAGGAGGCTCCAGGAACCGAACCCGGGGCTTCCCATGTGGTAAACCGGCACCTCACCAACTAGACCACAGCTGGCCCCCATTCATTCATTCTTAAAGCATCTATTGACCACCTACTATGTGACAAACACTGACCTCATAATGAGGATAAGAAGATGAGTAAGACATATGTTCTACTTCCACATGTATGTAACTGAGGTCTGTTGTCATAGGAACCATCCAAAAAGGTATGTAAAAATGCTATAAACACAGAGAGGAAGAAAGACTGACTTTTTTGAGTGGGTAAGTAGACAATTGAACAGGGATTTTAAGAAGGGTCATTAGGCATTAAAGGACAGCAGGGGATGCCTGGCAGAGGGAAGTTCATGAGTCAAGACACTGAAGGATGAGAGGACTTTGCATATAAAGGCAATGAGAGTTTCAATTTCCATAAAATTCAAATATTGTGTAGCCATGAGAAATGAGCCTTGAATAGTGGGAAGGATCTAGAATAGCACACTGACAATTTAAAACCTTTAAATATTTTTTATTTATATTTTATTTTGATTTCAAATGGATAGCCACAGAAGAATTTTAAACAGTAACTTTAGAAAATGATACAGGGGGAAATTACCCTGGCAGAAATTTGGAGGAGTTTAGAATGAGAATGATCCTACATCCTGTTTAGTCTCAAAACCACGGATAAACTCTAAAAAAGATTTTGGGGGGTGATCAACAGTTACACAAATTGCCTTTCTTCCTTCATCCCTAAATTTGACCTTCAGATTACTAAACCAAAGTCCTTACTGATTAAGGCATTCCGGGCAGCAGTTTGAAAACTGTTTCTATCTACAAATGTCCATAGAATATGATTTTTAAAAACACAAAAAACAAGCTTTCATAATAGAATCAAAGATCTTGATCCTCTTTGAGTGTTTTTAAACATTTTAAACAAATTAAACCCCAAAATAATAGTAATACCAGTTATTGGATATTCCAGAATGGATTTTTTCTTTTACATTTTGATTACATTTAAAGCCTCATTGAGTCCATGATAAACTTGCATTTGCTAAATTATTTTAGAATACTGAAAGCCCTGTTACCAGAATTGTATTACTACATGCAAATTTCTTCTTCCTCTGACCTGTTTTAAAAATAGACCCTTTCTCTGCTTAGCACCCTATATTGGTGAAACTTATTAGATGCCCGGGCATGTCTTCTCACATCTTCACCATTTCATTTATTAAAGGTGTTCATCTCCAAAAGACTAGCTTCTATACACAAGAGCACACTATCATTTCTGTTTCATTTTTCCTCATTTGGTCTTCCTTTAATCCTAGAGGTTTCTGAGTTTATGACAATAGGGATAGCAGAAAGAGAACAAAAAGATTCCAAAGACTAGGATGAATTTGCCATAAATGGGCAAATTTATATGAACGAAATCCTAGTGGGGATTCCTTCTGCTGTGTGTCATCTTAGTTTTTATGGGAATTAGCATAACTTAGTGGATTACGTTCAGGTTGACTGACAGTCATTTTGCCTGTGCTTGAATATCTCTGACAGATCATCATAGCAGAGCATGATATAATGGAAAGAGCCGTCACCGGAGAGTCAGAAGGCCTTTGTTCCATCCCAGATCTGACACAAAGTTTCTAAGGAAACTTGAGTGATTTTGCCTCCCCATGCCTCAGATATATCATATATACAGCAAAGAGATTCCACTGCATAAGTTCTAATTTCCAGTCCCTTCAAATTCTAAAACCCAATTATTCTTTGAACACACTTTAAATTTAACTTAGAGCTGTAATCATTTTAACTGTTTTGTTTTTAAAATCATAGTACCTTGTTGCTTAAGCCACAATTCATCATTAAGCAAGCTAGGTGTAGGAAGGCCTTGCCTGAAATTTGCAAAAGCATTTATTTGGGAATTAACTGTTTCATGTCTAGCAATGTTTCATATTGACTGCCCATTTCAGTATAATATTCTCAAAAATTTCATTACTAGAGGGAGAAATACCATAGAAAATCGGGGGTGGGGAGGAATGAAAATCATAGAAAATCACCACAGGTATAGTAAGCAAGATTCTTTTACATTCCACTCAATGTGAGTTGAATTCTGCTCCCCAAGTCCTTCTCAGTTTGCATAGAAAAAAAGCTGCAGCTCCATGCCTATGGATAAAGAGACAGTACAGTAATGTTTTATGGATATTTTGGCAGAGAATGGCATCGTAGTGCTCCCTTTCTGTAAGTGAACAATCCAGAATCCCAACTCAGAGGACACTAGAGTTGTCATAATACTCTATCTTTGAGCTCAGAACAACTTTTTAGAAGGGAGTTTTGCTCTCAGAAGACCAATATTATTTGAATCATGACTTAATATATTAATATAAGTCAAAAGAAATAAGCACATTTTGACAACGTCTTCACTGGTTGAGCTCAGTTTTAGGATTCAAACATTAAATTACATTAGCAACTAATTTATAAATCATCATTGTGGACAAAAAAAAAGTTAATTTGTGTTTCTAAATGGATGGGAGGCTTTTTATTCCCAAGAATGTATACTTACCTGAGATTTATTTTCAAGTATTAAAAAAAAAACCTACCTATAACTACTATCGCTATTTTGTAATAGTTCCTTCCAGTCTTTTCCCCCATTCATTAATTTCTATTATTGTATGTGGATGTGCATGTGGGTATCTATACTACATCTGTACCCATATCAATGATTTTATATTTTGTCCTTATTTAATATTATGTTATAAGCTTTTTCCAATATTTTAAAATATTATAAACATAAGTTTAAAAGTCTCTACCCCATAGCTTATCATTATAATTTCATTGAGTTTAAAAATACCTGTTTTTTGCTAGTATGATAAAATGTGATATAATTGACACAGATTTGTTCCTAATCTCCAGACAGACTCTTTTTACATGAAGTATAAAAGATGAAAATATTAAAAAATAAAATCACCATATTTTAAATAAAACTAAAGAAATATCTACAATATAGCATATATCATGTAATATCTATATTTCTAAAATGCCATTCCTACTTCTGCATGTGCTCATATTATTTCCCCCATCTTGGATGCCCTCTCTTCCTGTATCCATACCTCCTTCTCCAAGGTCTGAGTTAAATAGTTTCCTGTGTGAATGATGACAGTGGCACTGTTCATTGATTGCCTAAAAAAGCCAGGTATTTCCAGTATGAAGCACTTTTTATAGATTATCTCTTCAATCTACAGTGATCTTTTCTTCTGAATTTCAGTATCATTATTGTCTATTACATTTACTTTTCATGTACTTTAATTATTTTAGTCATATAGTTTTGTTTTGCAAATTATAAATTCCTTCTTGACAGATACAGTGTTTATATTTTGTCAGTAAAATAGGTGATGCTTAAATAGGTGAGTAAATAAATGGATGAAAGAAGCTTCCTATTCATTAATGCTCTTAAGATCTCCATAACTCCCTGCCTTCTCAAGGACTTAACTCCATCAGGAATTTGCTCTCTGTGCTTTAATTTTCAACTTCTCCCTCCCTCCTATATCACTCCTATTTACACTGAAACATGTTTGAGGAGCTTCTGCCTTTAAAACGTTTCATTTGACCCCTTATATCTGCTTCCTGTACCTATCACTTTGCTTACAATTAAGCAGATCAAAATATTATAGATACACATTATTTTTGCTTCTCAACTTTGCATTTACTTTTTAAACTGAAAATTTTATAAAATATTTAAGCGTACAAAAGGGAGTAGCCATAGAGATCCAGTCCTCAAGCTACAATGTGCTTACTCTGATTTATTGTTCTTCGTTATAGCATATATTTATTTGTTTACTGTTTAATGCCTCCTGACTGAGTATATACTCCATTAATTCAGGACTTTGCCTGTCTTTGTTATCATTGTAAACAGAGAACTAAGCCTGACACAATAAATATTTATTGAGTAAATAAAGAATGGAAATTTCCCTCCTAGACTATAAACTGAATGAGGGAAGGCATAATATGTTTTTCTCACCAGTATTTATCCACAAATTCCAGGCAAGGCCTTCACCAAAGCTCATACGAGGGGAACAACAAATACTTATTGAATAAACAAACCCATAATTGGAAATATTTAGCATATATCATAATATTGCCCAGTTTAAAATTTATGATTTAAAGTGCACATAATATGAAAGGTATATTAAGCTAGCTTTTACTTCTAGAAAAAAATATATAATAATCTTCTCAAGGAATATAAAAGCCCCTCCTGAATTAAAAGAAAACCAAGTTTAAAGGTCTTTGTGGGGTTAATCAGGGAATTTGATTTGGTTTTACTTGCTTGCTTGCTTTTAAGGTGTCATAAAATTTCTATTCTATAAACTAGGAAGATGAGATTCCTCACTTAACAGGCTTTATAACTATGAAACATTTTACTATCTCTGGAAAAAGCCTCAAGTATTAACAAAGTTAAAATGTGTAGTTGCTTTTAAAATAAGAAGGCCTCCACTTTTAGAGACATTGTATAAACAAACTCATATTGTAAGATGTTAAATGTTACCACCAGTGGTCAAATCTTATGTGCTATAAACTTGCCTGTATATTCCCTGGTCAACTTACCTTCCTCTGTGCCATGAAGTATTAGTCACGACTAGGATGCTATATTTGAGGGATCCAATCTGGAAAGATAAAGGAAAAGAACTAGGACATGATAAGCTCCCTAGAAAAAAATCATGTCTACCAGTGCTGCTATAATAAGAAAATAACTACAGGCTTCCTAATTGCTTTACAACTTCAGGGGCACCTGCCAATTATAATTAAAGAATCAAAGACTAAATATTCCATAAATCTTAATGGAAAACAAAGTCAGCAGGAAATATAAGTTACAATCTTTCCCAAGAGTTCAATGAAATCTCTCTGTCTGGGCCACTTAATATTATATACAAGCCATAAATCCATAACAAGTATATTACCTACTGTAAAGGAAAGGCAATATCTCTTTGTAAAAATATATTTTAATTCATGGTGTCAGAGATATACTATATTTTAGGATGAATTATTGTCATATAAGGTTTTATTTTCTAATTTCTTGTTACTCTGTCACCCAGAGTGGTTTCCTATAAAAAAACTTACTCTGTGGAAAATGGATGTCTCTGATAGCTGATATTCCTAGGAAGGAAAGAAAAAGGGGAAGGATCATGGATCATTTTATTAATATTTTGCATAATAATTTTCATGCTATTGTGGTGAGAAATCCATGGCTTCTGACCATATCTCTGTTATTATCATCATCTTTGCCTCCCTCCCAGACCCTCCAACCATAGCAGCCACTAGCATGCCTTTGCTCCAGATTCAGATGATTCTTCCACCTGCAGAATTTACCCTATCCACGCTAGGATATTTGAATTGCAGTTGACTTGATTGAAAGTTAGGCAAGAAGGGGTCATGTAAAGAACACAGGATCAGGAAGCAGAGAGATGTACTTGAATCCCCGTTCAGCATGATCTTGAACAAATGAAGAAACCTCTCGAAGATTCTTCAGATCCAAGGCCTTTGTATTTATTCTTCCTCTGCCTCTAACCCTTCACTCAGATGCCGTCAATCAGGTCTATTCTTAAGAGCCTGCTTCTCGGGAGACATTTCCAATAGCTGTATATCCTGGACCTTCCTGTCCTCTCAACAACCCCCTCCTCCCGTTTATTCTCTATCCTATGATCAAGTTTGTCACTATCTGGAATTGCTTTATTTAGTTAGCTGTGTTACAATTTACTGCTTGTCATGTCCCACTATTATGTAAACCAGCAGTTCTCAACTGGGGGTGACATCTCCCAGGAGACAATTGGCACTGTCTGGAGACATTTTTTAGTTGTCACCGAAAAAGTTGTCTTAGGGGGGCACTACTGGCATCTAGTAGGCAGAGGCCAGGGATGCTGTTAAACACCCTGCAAATGCTCTGAACAGCCCCATAACAAAAAATTATCTAACCCAAAGTATCGCAAGTGCCACGATTATGAAACCCAGATGTGAACTCGTGAGAAGAAGGCAATTGTCCTTTTATGTCTCCATAGAATATCCGAGAGCTATAACACTGCCTGGCATAAAGTAGTCCCTTGAAAATATCTGTTGAATGAACCTAATCAGTGGATTGTAGAGAGGAGACAAGATAAGTATATAACTCTCCCAGCAGGTCTATATAAATGTGAGTTTCCCCTTCTTGCATATTCTCACCTTGGAGTCTTAGTGGAGAACTCTAGCACATGTGTTCATAATTATAACCTACCTGGATTCCTCCCTTACTACCTGCCTGGACCTCCAGAACTGTTTCAAACTCTGGCAACTGCATATTACAGACTTTCTCATACAACGACCTGCTTTGTGACCCTACTTTTGTTTTTATGACAATTTGTAGCAAATATATTACTCTTGCTTCAAGTAGAGAGTAGATGACAGGTAATTTGCACTATCCTCCAAAGTTACAAGACCTACATTCAACATTCCTTGGTATCATCATTCTTGAAATACTTTTCCTTTCTAAGGCAATATAAAAAATATACTATGGTATAGAATGTAATCTATAATAGATTCTGAGTGTGTATACAATAATGTCTGTGTTTACTGGATCTTATTGCTATAATCTATCCTCCTTCAATAAATAATCACTTGTCAAGTTATTTAATCCAATTAGTTGTTTATCTTTCTTGATATTTTTATTGGTCAAGTAGATTAATGCTAGACGTGGCTTTGGTATAATAAATCAGCAAATTTTTTTCTATTTCAGCTATCATCTGTTGCCACCAGAAACTGCCTAGAAAAAATATAAAACACTGGCAATTCATTATATATCTAACATAACATTTTGATGTTAAGGATCCACTGAGTTAAAACACACACATTTACATACACTTACTGTGATAAAAGTAAATAATTTATACCATAAGAATGATTTTCAGTCACATATTTTGCATGTAAGCAAGGGTCATCTTTTCATACAGCACAGCAGATATGGAATTCTGTGTTAAATTATCTACCATGTAAAGCATGTTTTGCCTCTTTTTTCCTAAACACTTCTCAGGAAATAAAACACATTACATAAAGTTTTAAGTGTGAATTTTTTTACATGCAGTTAATCCATACCTTATAGAAGTGTAGTCTTACATTTAATTGTTCTCTTTAAACAAGTAAATGAACCATAGAGTGATGTTTCCTTGTTCAGAAGTTATTAAAGTTACCACTATAAAATAATGCATCTGAATAATTTAACTCTGTATTAGAATCAAAACATATACTCGTCAAAGAGCTTATTTTACTTTCTTAGTTTTCCGGGCCCATATGACAAATACCATACAATAGGCTGGTTTAAACAACAGGAATTTATTTGCTCACAGTTTTGAGGCCAAAAGAAGTCCAAATTGGCAAGGTGTGCTTTCTCCCCCAAAGACTCTGGCTTTCTGATGCTGGCTGGCTGGCAAGAGTCCTTAGGGTTCCTTGGTTTTCCTGTCACATTGTGATGTTCTCTTCTTTCTCTTCCGGGTCCCTGCCTGACTTCCCCTTCTTGCTTCTCTTTTTTTTTTTTTAAAGATTTATTTATTTTATTACATATCTCCCCTTCCCCCCCCCCCCCCGTTGCGGGGGCGCGCCGAGACTTGGTCACTGCGCAGGCGCGGCTTTCCCCGCTTGTGGGCGGCTTCTGCTTCCGTCACGGCTGGCTTTTTCAGTTCGCCTGTGGCTGGCTGCGCTCCATTCGCGCGGGCGACCTGCCCTGCCCGTGGCGGCTTTTGCCTGTCCGTGGCAGCTTTTTGCCCTGCCCACGGCGGCTCCGGCCCGCCCATGGCGGCTTGCCATTCTCAAGGCGGTCTGCCCGCCAGGAGAGGTCCCCGGGAACCGAACCGGGCCCAGGGCCTCCCATGTGGTTTCCCAGCGA
>PVKH010017349.1:0-15442 GCA_004027955.1 Chaetophractus vellerosus | reverse complement strand
GGTCACTGTGAGATGGCTACAGAGATCTTTAGTCCTGCAATTTCTTGTTTTTCAGCCACTTGGCAAGGTCCCTCCCTTTGCCCTCCAATGTGAATCGGCCCCGAATTGACCTGCTTGTGTTTGTGGTTAACCTTCACAGCAAATACAGGTGAGAGCCAGAGGATGGGGGGCTATTGGGATCAGGAAGACCTGACTTGGGGTGAGGGTGGGGTGCTAGGACAGTGACCTCACTTGTGATGAGAAGGAAAGAAGGCAGGGAGAGGCTGTCTGGGCTCATCTAGAAGGTGAGGAAGGAGAAGCCAGTGGGTAGAAGACACTGATAAGCCCAGCACTGTTATCTGTTGGTTAAGCTAATGCTCTCCAAGGCCTACTCTGAAGCAGACCCCAGACCCCTTATCTTCAACAGCTCCTCATCCAGTGGGGGAGGAGGCTGGACTTCTGAACAGACAATTGCAGCACCTGGGATCTGGGCTATAATAGGAGCATTGTGCTGTGAGAGTCCAAGCAAGACCTCTGATGCCCAGGAGCTAGAGTGGGGAGGTTCAGGTAGACTTTCTGGCAGAGGTGACATCTAAATCAACACCTGAAAGATGAGACATTAGCCAGTGAAGATGGGAGTGAGCAGGATGTTCCAGGAATAGGGTTAGTGTAAAGGATAGGAGGGAAAGACATGTAGAGTGAGTGGAGGACTGAAGGCCTGTGTTAGGTTTCCTGGGGCTCTGTTCAGTGGCAGCACAGGTGGCGGTGATGCTTGTGGCCTGGCCTGACCTCCCTGTGGTGCACGGAAGCCTGGGACAGGGCTGCTGCCAGCCTGGGGAGCACAGAAGTCAGCCCCCTGCTTCCTCCCCCTGGGGGTTGGCTCACTGAGATGAGGCCAGGGCTCAGGGTCTATCACAGAAACCAAGGCAGACACCGAGCCAGGTGGTGAGGGGGAAGGGAAGGCTGTGGTAGTGACACCACATTCATGCAGCCTCAGGATTCAGTCCAGCCCTCGTTCTCTGACCAGCTGGAACCAGTCAGTTTGTCTTGAACCCCCAGCAGGACTGAGAGCTCAGATCTTCCATAGTGGCCACAGGGCCTGCCTCAGCAGAACTGCTGCTTTTTGGGCAAGGCCTCTGCCCACTGAGAGAGACTCTGCCTATCTTTGGAGAGACCCTGCTCCATGGCCACCCTCTGGGGCAGGGCCCTTCCCCTACCCCATGCTCACCATGGGCCTCACACCTTGTTCTTTCTGCCTGAAACCTCGTCTGGGGCCACCTTACCAAGTTGGGGTTTTGGCTAGGAGACAGCAGGTTCCTTCATCACCACCTGGACACCTAGGAGGCCAAAGTGCCCTTTGTTTGGGGGAAAGGGCCATTCTCACACAGCCGGTACGACTGTAAATCACTCTGACCTTATTGAAAAGCAACTTGGCAGTGTCTGTCCATGTTTACAAAGGATAGGTACTTTCACCCAGCCATTCTACTTCTAGGATTTACCCTGCAGAAGCACATGCTTGAATGTGCAAGCATAGGTGGGAAAGAATGTCCATGGCAGCCTTCTGTGTAATAGTGAGAAAGTGGAACCCCCTTAGATATCCCTCAGTGGGAGAATAGGTGATTGTGGTTTGCTCTAAGACTGGTAAGGAGTTGGGTGCGTTAAAGAAGGCACATTGCAGGCTAATAAGTTTGTTTACGTGACCCCACTTGTGGTTTGCAAAAAAAAAAAAAAGAAAAACGTAAATGCTTATATAGATCCCTGTATATTTACATATGAAGAAATTCTGGAAGAATTGCACCCCATACTGTTGGCAGCATTTACCTTCAGGGAATTGAGAGTAAAGAGTGGTGCTGAGGGAAGGGGCTTCTTACCCAGCCAGATTTCCTGTGTGATTGTGTCATAAGCATGAGTCACTTGGTAATTAAAAGTTGTTTAAAAAAAAAAAAAAAGTAAAGGGCAAAGTATTCCTTCAGGGCCCTTTCCGGTCACCCTCATCTCAATCTCTGGCCTCTCTGAGATGGGAGGAACAGGGCAGCCGGACGTTCTGCTTCCTCTGTTGTAAGAGTGTTTTCTTCTGGCCTCTTTCTTTCCCTGACCTGACTGCTCAGCCTCCAGAATGTGGAGGAGTCCCTGCACCATGTGGACGCCAGCTTCTTCCTGGGAAAGGTGTGCTTCCTTGCCTCAGGCGGTAAGTGTACCCCTTGCCTGGCCAGGCACCCCCCGCCTAGAGAGAGCTGTGGCCAGCCATGGGGGTTGCCTTGCTCAGGCGGCCTGGGGGATGGAAAGAACATGGGTCCTGGAATCTGACCTGTTGTCAAGCTTTCTAAAATCATAGCTGAGGAGTGGGTGTAGCCCAGTGGTTGAGAGCCTGATTCACATGTTTGAGGTCACAGGTTCAATCCCTGGTATCTCCTAAAAATAAATTAATTAAAATTAAGTAAATAAGTAAATAAAGAGACCAGCACATTCTATAGCTTTTTTTTTTTTTACTCAAATCTGAGCCGATAATTTTATTGAAGCCTAGAGTTGCCGTTGGCTCCCTGTTGCTCTCAGAGTAAGATCCAAACTCTTATAAAGACACAAAATATTTTGCAGTTTGCCTCTACCTTCCTGTCCAGTCTCCTTGCCTAGTTGTCGCCCATTCTTTGGGTCAGCCTGTAGTTCCCTGAACAAGTCCTGCTGCTCCTGAGTCTCTGTGATACTACTAATGGTGGTAGTAGTATTAGCTAAGCTTTCCTGAGCACTCCCTGTCCCCAGACACTGTTTTCAGTGCTTTGCTCCTTACGTCATTTACTCTTCAAAACAGCCATCCTTTGAGGGAGGTATCTGTTTTGTAGCTGAGGAAACAGGGCACGAGGGCACGGAACTTGCCCGAGGCGCTATCCCTAAAAAGTGGCGTAGCTGAGCATTGCTCCCAGGTGGCTGCATGCCAGAGCCCATGCCCTATTGAGTGCACAGCTGGCTCCCTCCAGTCCTTTTTTCCTCTCTTGTCTAGCTACCCCACAAATCCCTTACCAGCTGCTCCAGTGTCCCCTCCTGGGGCCTCCCTGACCAGCCCTGTGCAGTCGGGATACGTGGCCTGCTGTGGACTCTCAGGGCATCCATCCTGCGTGTGCCTCTGTCAGAGCCTCCACCTGCCACTGTCATTGATGACATGGCTGGCGCATCTGCCTCCCCAGCTAAGCTGTGAGCTCCTTTGGGGAATGGACCTGGCACAGATTATTCTCAAATGAATGCCAGGTAATTTCTATATATTGATTCATTGGATCTTTCTAGTAACTCCGTGGGGTAGAAACTCTCATTATCCTCATTACATAGGTGAGGAAACTTAGGTTTTTATAGAGTGCTTTCTCAAAGCCCTTTCAGCCTTATTCTCTAATTTGATCTTCTTGACTCCTCTGAAAAGAAAGTGGAAAAGGATTATCATCCCATTGACTAGGGAGAAACTGAAGCCCAGAGAGGGGAGATGAAACACTCTGGCCCTTGCTGCATGGGTTGCAGCCAGGGAGGCCCTAGGTAGAGGTCAAAGCCTTGCCGCACTTGTGGCTTCTCTGCAGCGGGGCGGGAGAGCCACTGCAGCGTCCACCGGAACACCATCGCAAAGCTGGCCCACACCTACCGAAGCCCCCTGCTCTTCTGTGACCTGGAGGTGAGGCTCCTGACCTCGGTGATGGATGCTACAACGTGAGGTGGGGAAAGGGCGTCAGCTCATGGTAGGCGCGGCTGGAATGCTCACTGAAGGGTCGCTAAGCACCGAGCATGGCAGCCCCTGGTGGGGAGACACCAGCTCCTGGCTTTTCCACTCCATGCCTGTGACCTTGGGTAGGTCACTCTCAGCCTCAGGGTGCACGACTTTAAAATGGTGATGCCATTCATTCATCTTGGGTGCCTCTCTGATGTCAGACACTCTTACTTGTTGCTTTGTTTTTCTCGTTTGCTGACTTTCCACTACATTTATAGCTAACTTGTTTACTTGTGGGTTCGTTGTTAGCTTCTCACTCTCCTGGTGCCCACGTGTTACAAGGCTGAGCATCGTGTCTGTCTCATAACTGCTGTGTCCTCGTGCTCACCCTGGCAGTCAGAATGTCTAAGGCCCCCTCCCCTCTCTGCAGACCTTGTCTGATTCTGAGCAGGGCATCAGCAGGCAATAGGGGTGCTTGTTGGGGTGGGTTAATGAGTCCTCAGCAGGAGTTGCTGCTGCTGCCTCTGGAGGTCTGCCTTGGGCTCCCAGGGCCTAGACTGGTGTTAAGGTCCATTTTGAAGATTTGTGTGTCTGCTCTGTTCGGGGTCTTTCACCTTTTCCCAAAGGAAGAGTGATGTAGTACAGAGAGAACCGAGTCAGCACAGGCTCCTTCACCACTGTCTTGACCAGGGGTTCTTATCCCGGGGCCCATGGACGAACCCTCTGGTCCAAGGGTATAATTCAGAGGAGCTGTGAACTTGGACAGAGAAAATATTTCTTTTTTTTCCCCCACTAACCTTTAAGTGAAATATAGTCTTTTCTTCAATAATTATGGTAGACAAAAGGTGTCAGTAGTATGAAAAGAATCTGTGCCTGTTGACTCCTGGAAATGTCTTATCACCTTAGGCTTAGGACAGATCTCATTACTCTTTCAATATTGCTGTAGTTATTAGACCTGCCCCTAGATATTGCTACTCAGTGCATTGATCAAGATCAAATAGTGCTCTGTTGCCAGCTGGTTTTGTGTTTCAGTGGTTCTTTAAGACCCCCGTCTATGCTGTTGCTCTGAGCTCACAGCTAGGACACTGAGGCCCAGGGGCAGGTGTGGCCTGTGCCAGACTCTCCTCATACCAAAACTGAGGAAGCCGCAACGCCGAAGGAAGGGGTGACTCAGTCACCCAGCGAGTTAGCAAGGGCTGGAGCCAGCACTTGGTACGCACTTCATCTCTTTCCCATCCTAGCCTGCTGCCAGGGTGGCCTTGAACAAGTCACCCCCTCCCAGGCAACCTTCATTTTCTTGTCTGTGAGGGGAACCGTCACCTTTGCTCCACACCTCAGGCTGGCAAGTGGCCTCCTGTCCCGCTGTGCCCACGACCTTGCGGGAGTGGCGCCGTTCTGTATGTGGCCACAAGGTGGCAGGCCAGGCCAGGTCCTGGGTGCTTGAGACCGTCTCTGTCCAAGAACGGGCCTGTTGGGGCCTGCGGCCCACTGTCTAGAAAGCAGGAGGACCCACCCTGCTTCCAGCCAGCAGCAGGGGCTGCAGATGCGCCCACTCAGAACGTAGACTTGGTGTCCCCTGAAATGAAGCCCCCAGTGTCTGTGCGGTCGTCACTCGTACCTGTGCTGTCCTTTCCAGGGTCTGCTCCTCCACATAACCGAGTTAGAGCCTCACCGTATTTTGAGGCTTTGCATGGCAGGGATGATCAGCCCCGTTTCACGGACACGACTCGCCCAGCGAAATTATTTCCTAGGCCTCCACTGGGAGCCAGGCACGATTCAGTAACAGCAGCAGGAGAGGCAGGGCTCTGGAAGGCGGGCAGAGGAATGGAGTCACACGGCCCCTCAGAGAGGCAGGGAGAGAGTGTGGGAGAGTTGGTGTGTGTGACTGTTCAGGCAGACCCGCATTCCCCGTTCAGCAACACCGGAAGCACAGGCCGGGCACCGTGCCAGGGCATGCCTTATATACATGAGCTTATTTAATAATCGCCATAGCCCTTCCAGGGAGGTCCTTTTATCCCCATTTTACAGAGAAGGAAACAGAGTCGTAGGTTAAGTAACTTGCCTAATCTTCCAAGTAGTAAGTGCCAGAACTGAGATTCAAAACCAGGCACTCTGGCTTTAATGCCTGCCTCTTAACTGCTTCCTTACACTGCTGCCCTGAGCAAGGGTTTGAAAGACACACAAGAGGGTGATAATAAGATCCCAGGAACTTCCCAGGGGGGAGAGTCACTTACAGAACGGTGTGGGGCTTCTTGACAGCAGTATTGGCAGCTAGAAGACAATGCAGTATAATGTCTTCAAATTCTGAAGGAAAATGACTCCCAGCCTATAATTTCATATCTAACCAAACTTAGCAATCAGATGCAAGGGTGCAATAAAGATGAAGTCATACACACATGATCTCGGTTTTCTCTGCATTCGCCCTTCCTCAGGGAGCTACTGAAGAGTGGGCTCTTTTGCCACACAAGGAGAGGATCCAAGAGAGAGGGAGACTTGGGACCCAGGAAATGGCATCTCCCTCAGGAGGGGAGGTCTCGGAGTAGGTCCCACCCTGGGCTGAGAAGGCAGAGGCCCGCAGGGCTGATGACTCCAGGGGAGGGAAATAATGAAATGGACCTGATAGCTTGGCAGTGTCTGAGCACAGGGAGGGGCACTGAGAGTTCTGGGGAAGTGGGGGTGAGGAGGGAGCTCAGAGGAGAAAGAAGGTGGTTATTAATGCTCAGAAACAAGGGTGACAATAAGGGGTGTATACTGGTAGCTTTGTGGCTCACCTGCAACCAGGATTCACATAACTGGTCACCAAGTAGAGCAGCCAAGTTTTGCTTTAACCCAAAATTGTGCTCTAACTGTGGTGGGAAGATGGGCAGAGGGTATAGGACAGGGGCTGTGGTGGTATGAGATTTAGTCCACTTCTATGGTAGGAGGTCAGTAGAAGATGTACAAGATGATAAGTCAAGAAATAACAGCATATGCAAATTGTTTAGAAATATGGTGGTAAATATCAGAAACAACAGCTACACAGCTCATAAATTGCTGTCCCTGGGGAGTGAGGCTCAAGGGTGGGGTGAGGTGGGAGTGGTATAGGAGGCTGCCGCCACTACTTTTAGACTTAAAAAGTTGTGCATGTATTTTAATAACGATACTGACCAAAAAAATTAACTTCATTGGGAGGAATGGCATGCAGAAGACGGGAGCTTGGACATGCACAGGGCAGGGGAGGCCACAGGTGGCTCACAGAAGCTGAGTTGTTAGCAGGGCCCAGCTGGTGGAGGGCAGGGTGACGGGGCAGAGGAGCTCTGGGTCAGACTTGGTTTGTGCGCCATGTCGCTGGAGTGCGGTGGGGACTGGAGGAGGCCTGACCAGAGGCAGGGGCCCAGGGCTGGGGCTGCTACAGGAGGCAGGCTGTGGAGCCTGAGCTGGAGCAGAGCAGCCTGGAGATGGATTTCAGAGGCCAAGGCCCCAGGCCTTGGAGTAAGAGGCCTTAGCCAACAAGGGTTGTATAGTGTGCCACGCTCTGTTCCAGGCACTGGGGTACAGCAGAGAGCAAGACTGAAAAATCCCAGCTCCACTCTAGTGAGGGAGACAGGAGACAAGGTAAAGAAGTAGAATGTGAGACATGCAAGGTGGTGGTCGGGGGAATTTTAGGTGGGATGGGGGGGCCTCCCTGAGGCTGTGACTCTTCAATAAACACAAGGAAAAAGCACAAAGGCCCACGTGTGGAACTTGCCTGCTGTTCAAGGTCCAGCAAGGAGCCTGGATGGTAGAGCAGAGCAACAAGGGCAGAAGGGCAGGTGTGAGGCAGAGCAGGAGGGGCCGGTGCCCGCAGGGCCTGTGGGTCGTGGAAGAGGCTTTGGCTTCCACTAGGAATAAGTGGGAACCACTGGGGAGTGGAGAGGGAGGCCAGCTGACCTAGGGTTTAAATGGATCCTGCTGGCAGCTGGTAGGAGAATAGCCTGAAGGCAGCCAAGGGCAGAACCGGGAAATAGCTCCAGAGGCCATTCTCAGCATTTCCGGTAAGTTGAGTGGTCTGGACTAGGTGGTGAGTGGGGATGAGGGAGCTAACTGACATTCTGGGTGTTTCCGGGGAACAGCCCATAGAATGTGGTGGGGCCTAGACGGCACAGCCAGGGCGGCTCTGGAGTTGCCGTCGAGGATCAGGAAGTATGGAGTTGCTTTGGCTGCAATGGGAAGACTGCAGGAGGGGCAGATTTTGGACCTAAGATTTAGGTGGCCCTTGGTCATCAAAGGGGAGAAATCGAGTAGGCAGCTGCATCAGAGGGCAGGTCTGGCTAGAGAGACGGCGTCCTCAGCAGTTAGGTGGCCTTAAAGCCATGAGACTGGATGAGGGTTCCAGGGAGTATGTCCAGGGAGCAGGGATCCAAGGACCCTCCAGCCTGCAGGTGCTGGGGTGGAGAGCTGGGCGCCAAGGGCTCCTGGAAGCCGGGCAGGTTCAGTAGCCCAGGCTGCGTCAGATCCTGCTGGCAGGGCCAGCGAGGCGAGGCCCGAAAAGCTGCCACTGGGTTTAGTGCCCCAGGAGTCATGGGTGCCACGGGATGGGGGTGAAGACAGGAGTTGAGAATGCCCCAGTTCCTGGCTTGGGCGGCTCAGTGGGTGGTGAAACCTCCCCTCCCACTAGCTAGGAAGGAAGACGCATTTCCTATGGGCCATAGGAAGACATCTGAGCATTATCATTTGTGCTTCTGGCAAGTGTTTAGAAGCATCTCTTACTGGCCGGGCAGTAGCCAGGGCAGGCCTGGGAGCAGTCTTGCTGTCCACGCCCCTCGCTCCACAGCTCCCCTGTGCCCACCAGCCATACACATGTCCTGCTAAGGGCTTCATCTGTGGTGCCTGCTGATCCCTGGCCATCCCACCTTCCATCCTTGTGAGTCTTTCCAGATCCCAGGTCAGTGAGCCTTGTGGCCTGTGCTGCTCAGGCGTGCACTGGCGAAAGCCCTGGTTCAAGCCCCAGCCCTGCCTGCTAAGCCTTTGTTTCCCCTTGGCCAGGGGTCATGGTCTCTGGGTGTCAAGCCGAGGTGGCTGGAAGCTGCCTTCTGCGTTGTGGCGTGGCCGAGGTGGGCAGAACTGCTCTGCTGCCAGCAGTCTGGGCAGCTGCTCTGGTCAAGGGCACAGGGCTGGCCCTAGCATCTCTGGTCCCAGCTCACAGCTCTTCTCTGCTCTCCCCCTGCAGGTAGAAGGATTTCGGGTCACCATGGCACAGCGCCTGGTGCATATGCTG
The DNA here is from genome assembly GCA_004027955.1 of Chaetophractus vellerosus. Classification (NCBI taxonomy): domain Eukaryota; kingdom Metazoa; phylum Chordata; class Mammalia; order Cingulata; family Chlamyphoridae; genus Chaetophractus; species Chaetophractus vellerosus. The sequence continues at coordinate 6,545 of PVKH010017349.1, read as the reverse complement.
CAGGTCTGCGCTGGCCACGTGCCTGGCGTCTCGGCCCTGAACCTGCTGTCCCTGCTGAGACGCTCCGAGAGTCCTTCCCCGGAGGACCAGTGAGGACCACTGGCACTGGGACGCTTTCCCCATGACTTGGTGCCAGGCTCACTAAACACTGACTGCTGGGAAGACGGAGTCGGGGCTCGACAGGCCCTGGGGCAGCCGATCCAGTGGTTCTGGCAGGGCTTGCTCTGGGACTCCAGCCCCCTCCCACTGCCCCTCCCTCCAGTAGAGCTGTATCTTGATCCATCTGTGGTCCACTTCCGCTTAAGATTTCATTTGAACGAAGGGTCTGCAGCTGAAAAAAAGTTTGAAAATCATTGGTCTCATCCACCACTTGGATTTTGCAGAGGAGGAAACCGACTCAGCAATTCAGAGCAGGGAGGGGTGGGGAGCTTGGGCTCCATCAGCCCCCGGTGAGGCCGCATCCTGGCCCTGCTATTTCTTTTTTATTTCATTTTATTTTATTGTACTGATACATATTAGTAAAGCATATAATCCATCCAGAGTCTACAATTAATGGTACTTGGTATAATCACATAGTTGTGTGTCCATTAGAGCGTTTTCATTATTCCAATAATAATAATAAACAGGCAGGAAAAAGCTCTACCCCTTAATAATCACTTCTTAATTTCTCTGCTTCCCCTCTGGCCCTGCTGTTTCTATAGAACCTGGGGTTTGCCTCTTGGAGCCTCAATCCCCATTTGTAAAACGGAGCTCATCCTACTCGCCTTGCCGAGTCGTGAGGAGTAGATGAGATGTGGGTGACGGGCGGCCGGCTGTGTTGCTGGCGCTGCTCTCGCTTGCCAGGCTCCGCGGTGGGCGTGGCCGGTGCCTAGGGCGGCCCCGAGGCCCTGGGTAGGTAGTAGCTGTTCCTTGAAGTCATACTGACCTAGGGTCAGAGGCCAGTGTGGAGCGCTGCACCTCTGGGGGCTTCTGACTCAGCTTTCGTTGAATGGGAAGGACACGTCAACTTCATCAGTCTGCGAGAAGTGTGCAAAGCCAGCAGAAGGGCTGGTTTCTGGGCTGACAGCTAGAGATGTGCAGCGTGGCTGTGCCCCCAGTCCCACTCCCATTGCACCAGGGCCAGCCCTCCCTCCACAGGCCTCGGGACAGCCCCCTCGGTGCCCTGGGCAGTGCCAGCACCGCTGGGCCTCTGCTTTGATGTCACCGTTGCAGCGGCTGCTGATGCTGACACCAGAGAGGACTTAGCATTCACCTGCCTTCTTCCTCCAGGTTCCTTCCAGGGCCTCACACCTCCCTCCACCCAGCTGCTCATAAGAGTTTGCAGACCCCTGGCCATCTTGAAGACCCCTGCCCAGAGCCTCGGAGAGCCGGTTGCAACTGAGGCCCCGCAGGTCGCCCAACGGTGCAGCCACTTCACGCTCCACGGGGCATTTCTCACAGGAGCGCCTGCCTCCCCAGCAGACCTGGTTGGCGGTTTCCCCACTTCACAGTTAATGACACTGAGACTGGTGGCAGCAGGTGTGTCCACAGTCACGTAGCTAATGTCGGCAGCACCCAGCCTCTGGCCCCAGTCCGCTGCCTTCGCCCTCTGCTTGCCTTCCAGGGTCTTCATTGTTGAAGAAAGGTTTGGGCAGCAACACTGGGCAGGTGTCCTTGAGGCCTGCGGGGCAGTCTCGTGATTGGGCCCCTCGGGCAGGACTGCCCCCGTGTCCGGAGGGGAGGGTGGGGAAGGCTGTGTGGAGGAGAGGGGCAGGGGCACAGGGCAGGATGGGCACGAGCAGAGACCCTGAGCAGGCCTGGGGCTGGCGGCTAGCAGCTATTAGTTCCCGCAGGTGCTGGGTCAGGGACCAGCATCTGTGCTGAGGGGCGGGGGTGGGACCAGGGGAGAGGCTAGAGACTTGTGGGTCCTTGAGTCGTGGTGGCGTCAGCAGAGGCCCAGGAGGAGGCCCTGGGCCCTCAGCGTGCGAAGTGCGCGAAGCTGGCTGACTTGAGAGCTGCAGGACCAGCGTGGAGGGTGGGTGGAGGGGAGGGAGGTGGCTGGGGGCTGATGCGGTGTGGCATCCAAGCGGGGGAGGAGAGCAGCGTGGGCCGCCTCGCCTGGACCTCATTTTGCTGGAGTCAGGGAGAGTCCCACCCCGTCCCTGTCCCCCCCACCCCATGCTCCAGCCAGCTTGGGCCACACCTCTCTCAGCTCCCTTTGCCACCTGGTGCCGTTCAGCAAGAGAAGTGTCAGCATTTTCCAGCTGAGGTCTGGGAACAAGATGCACCACCGCCAGCTCCAGTGAACTTGGCAGGGGCCCTGGGACCAAGAGTTTCCGCTCGGGCTGGGCTGACCTTCCCGTGCCTCAGCACAGCTGAGCAGCCGCTCAGGCTTCCTGTCCCCAGAAGGCTGGGCTGGGCAGCCAGGGAGTGTGGCTGCTTTGTACCCACCATCTGGAGCCAAGGGCCGGGAGGCAGCGTGTGACTGAGGGACGACACGGCCATCCTGATGTCCCACAGTGCCTGGAATGCGTGCTTGGTGCTGAGGGGCGGGGAACAGAGGAGCTGGGCTTGGCTGCTGCTGGACCGCATGGCCCCAGCAGGTCCCTTACTGTCCGTGAGCCTCACTTCCCTCGCCTGCGGAAGGGCCAGGCAGGTGCCTTTCTCCCCAGCTGGTTGTGCGAATTGCAAACGAAGCCATTTCTGAAACAAAGCTTTAAGCCAATGCTTGACCTCTTGGGCTGGTACGTGATAGGGTGGCACCGCTGCGGGTGGCGGCTGAGGGTGGGCAAAGCCCCAGTGGCTGCAGGTCCATGCTGCCATGCAGTCTGCCGTGGAAGTGCAGTGTCTAGGGCTCTCAGCGGGGCAGGACGTGCCCGGGACCGCCTGGCACTTCAGGCCCCTTGTGGAGGGCCTGGGCCTGAGTCTTCTGGCCCCCGTACCTGCCAAGGAGGCTGGGCCTTACTAGTAGGGAGGGGCCTCGGCGGCAGCCACGTCTCCACCCCTCAGGGAGCAGGGGCAGCAGCGGCCTGGGGCTGCGGGGAGGGCAGGGGTGCCCTGGCCACAGAGGGGAAGTGGCGCGGTGGGAAAGGACCCTGCTCTTGGGTCTCACTGATGTTGGGTCTGCGGCAGCTCACTTCCCCTCTCGGAGCCTCAGCCCTTCTCTGCCTCTGGAGGCTTCCTGGGAAGCTCATGGGAAGCTGAAGGGCCTGCAACCTTGGGGGCTTCTCAAGACAGAGCCCAGGCACAGCCTGCCACCCTCACATGCCAACAGGATGCCAGGCCGGGCCTGCACAGCAGCCTCCAGCATGAGGGTCCCTGCCCCTCCCCAGCCTCCCCTGGGGCCCTGAGGGTGCAAGCAGACAGGTATTGTCATGCAGGTACCTGGAGATCCAAGGGGTGAAGAAGGGCCTGGGTGCGTACTGCAGTGGGCGCCAGGCCCTGCACACCCTGAAGCCCGAGCGTGAGCCCAAGGACAGGGAGGAAGAGTGGCAGCTGGTCCCCAGGGCCCCTGACCTGGGCAGGAGGCAGCCTTCCTCAGGGCCACCCTCTTACCTAGGGGGTTAATGTTGGGTGGGTGCCTGCTCTCACTGCATGGCAGCCTGAAGCACTTGCTCCACCTCTTTTGTGCTCGGCGGCCGCAGGCCAGCGTCCCTGGTCCCACCCACACAGGGAGGGGGCCCCATGGGTGTGTGTGGAGGGCCGGGGGCTCATGGGCTGCCTGGCTTGGAAGCCTGTCCAAGCCCCTTATCCTCTGAGCCTGCCTTCCTTCTAGGTAAATAGGACGAACAATGCCACCTCCCCGCAGGGCTGAGGCCAGGGGACTGCACCTGGGCTGCTCCCGACACAGCTGGCTAGCTCTCCCTCCGTCTGTCTCTCTGTCAGTCAGGCCTTCCCTGATACCCTGACCCCCCTGAATTTTTTTCTTGGGCACTTCTCACCTCCTCCCACTCTGTATTGATTTACTTATTTGGTTTTTGTCCCTGTCGTTCCCTGCTCTTTCCCCAGGACCTAGAACAGTGCCTGGTATCTAGTAGGGGCTCCGTAGGCATCTGGTGGGGAGGCGGGGAGCCCCCCACTCCTCTGCCCCTCCCGTGTGGAGCTTTGAGTGAGGCCAGAGGGAGGGGCAGCCCCCCCGGAGGCTGGGGCACTCCAGGTGGGGGGTGCAGCCCTACCCCCGAGGTCTAGCCCCTCCTCCCACTTTACACACCTGCTGGGGCCAGCCCCCCAGGGGGACTCCACTGCCTGCTGCTGGAGGGCTGAGGGGATGGCACCCCCTTTCCGACCTTACACGACCCATTCCCAGGGCTGTGCTGAGAGAACGAGAACGGCTGGAGCTGCCATGGCCAGGAGCCCCGTGGAGTACAAGTGTGTGCGGAGGGAGACTTGGGGGGCTTGGGGCCTGTGGAAACTTGGGCAGGGATTCTATCACCCTCTGTGGGAGCAGCATTACCCGCCTGTGGTGGTTTGGAGCTGTATGAACCCCAGAAAAATATGTTCTTCAAGTTAATCCAAATATGAACCATTGTACGCAGGACCTGTTTTTTCTTTTTTTTTTTGAGGTGCCCAGGGCTGGTGATTGAACCCGAGACCTCGTATGTGGGAAGCTGGCGCTCAACCACAGAGCCACATCAGCAACACTGAGTTGGTTTTTTCGTTTGTTTCCTTGTTGTTTTTGTTTTTTGGAGGCACTGGGAACTGAACCTGCGACCTCCCATGTGGGAGGCAGGCGCTCAACTGCTTGAGCCACATCTGCTCCCAGGACATTTTGACAAGGCTACGTCGGTTAAGGTGTGACCCACCTCAGTCAGGATCCTCTTACTGGAGTCCTTTATAAACAGAATGAATAGAGAGAGAGAGAGAGCATGCCAGGGAAGCAAGAAGCTGACGTCATCGAAACCCAGAAGAGAAGCTGAAATCAAACCGCCCGGCAGATGCTGCCATGGGCCTTGCCATGCGGCAGAGGAGCCAAGGATGGCCGGCAGCCGGTCTTCAGGAAGGAAGCATCGCCTTGATGGTGCCTTGGTTTGGACATTTTTGTGGCCTCAAAACTGTAAGCTAGTAAATTCCCATTGTTTAAACCAGCCCCTCTCATGGTGTTCACTGGAAACCAAGCACTGCCCCTGCTGCTTGGGTTCAGAGGAGGGAAGGGGGCAGTGGGGGCCTTACTGGCAACTGCTCAGACCTGGCCAGGGCTTTGTGCTGCTTCCCGGGCCACCCCCGCCCCTCTCCCAGTGCCCAGAGACCTGACACTACATCCCTCCTGCTGGCCCTGGCTAGGGGAACGATCAGGCAGAGTCCTTCTTTGTCAGAACTAAAGACCATGAGAAGGGGTCAAGCTGCTGCTGCAAAATGAAGTGGAACTGTGAGGCCAGATGTGAAACACAACAAAGCAAGCTTGGGGTGAAAGGCCCCAAGTGAAGCAGAAGCCCCTCGGGAGGGCAGGGAAATGCCCCCTTTTACTCAGGATTTGTAGGTTTGGGTTGAGGGTTTTGTTTTTTTGAGAACATTTCAGATATTACTTGCATGATTACAAATAAAACTAACTTTTAAGTACAGAGCACCCTGGGTCCTGGAGCTCTCTCACATCCAGGTCTGGCGGCGCTGCCCCCAGGACTGTCCCCTGATGCCAAACGGCACCACGTCTCCCACCTACCCACTCCCCAGGGCCAGCCAGGCCCCACGTCCATGCCAGGTCAGGGGGGGAGGGCGCTGGGTCCCTCAGGACCCCTTTCCCGACTGAGAAACGGGCGTCAAATAGAGCCTGTGGAGCCACTGTGAGGGTGTTTGGGGGCAGAGATCAAGGGAGACTCCCCCCACCCTGACAGAACCAGGATTAGTCATCTTTGTTAAAAAAAAGGTAGTGCGTGACGGGTTGAGAAGCTAAGAGACATTCAATTAGAAGGGCTTTTTAGCAACAAAGTCCTTTATTTTCTACGCCTTCACGTTGAGAAATAACCACACGTTTACCACGGCGGTCTGATGGAGAAATTTCTCTGACTGCTGCGTCGCCCAGGCAGAGATTTGAGGCTGCGGCCACCCCCCTCACTGTCACCCACCCCGTTCAGCAGGCGCAGGCAGAGAGCTTCCGCCACAGGCCCTCGCCTTCTGCTCCCCAGGGCCCGGTCCCGTGCAGCATGTGGGAGGCGCCCGGCAAATGATGGTGACAAATGAGCACCAGGCTTCCGTCCTCCAGGGCGGCCTGCCTCCCTCTCTCTGGCCATGCGTGATGGACTGTGAGTTCCGACCGACCCATTCTCTGCTGGAGGGGTCAGAGCAGCTAGCGACTCCGGCCGTGCGGTGTGCGACTTGGCCCGGCAGCCCTGGGCCCCTCTCCCCTGACAGCTCCCTGCTCCTGGGCGCCCGCCAGGCCAGCCCGCCTCTGCCCGATGTCGCGTGGAACCAGCGCAGCCCTGGGACACAGCCAGGACTCTGACAGTAACGTGATGAAGTAGCACCAATAGTGATGGGGGCTTGTGGCCCAGGCTTCTTGGCCCCACCCCCAACCCGCCCCTCTTCCCTGCCCTGGCTGCTCTCCCCACCCCCTCCCCACCCACCCACACTCA
>PVKH010017348.1:0-15443 GCA_004027955.1 Chaetophractus vellerosus | reverse complement strand
TGATGCTAGAACAAAGGCTAGAAGATAAAACAGGTGACTGCATAACTCAGTGAACTAATTATACGTGTGTAACTAACAGAGGCGTTATGCCACACTTAGGGATGTGCATGTTGGGGGTTGTGGGAGGGGTGGGGGATGGAATATGGGTACTCCTGGAATCTCTGTGTAACATTTGTGTAATCAATGAATCCTAAAAATGTACATAGATATATAAAAAATAAATTAAAAAATAATTTAAAAAAAAAGTAATTATAAGGGGCCAGCTGTAGCCCAGTTGGTAGGGAACCGGTTTACCACATGGGAGGCCCTGGGTTCAGTCCCTGGGACATCCTTGAATGGGCAGACCACCTGAAGAAGGCAAGCCAATGTGGGTGGGGCACACCACCATGGGCGGGGCATGCTGCCACATTCAAAGGTGAGCTCCCACGAGCAAGGGCAAAACCCCGTGAGCAGGTGGGCCACTGCACCAGTGAGGTGACTCAGTGGGTCCCTCCAGCAGAGGGAAACAAGCAGGCACAGAGGAATGCAAAGAAAAATGAATACAGCAGGAACAAGTAGAAGGGGGGGGATGTATAATAAATAAATAAATCTTTAAAAAATGTAATTATAAGAATGTTCTTTCAAGATCAGTAAAAAAGTTACCTTATTAGTACAGGGTGCTGCTAGTAGGGTGATACATAGGGAAAAATGAATCTAAAACATACTTCTTCAGTATATGAATGTATTCATGTTGCCATAGGTATGTTTTCTCCATAGATTGAGGCCCACACAGTAGCTAACAAAATATTCAACTTTCATCCTTGGGAAGCCTTGTTATTTTCTCATATAAAATAGCCAAAAACATCTGGAATATTTTGAGTAACAAATGAAAATGAGCCAGCATTGCCATAGTCATCTGGCTGTATGCCAGCTGTGTCTCCTCATTCTCTCACATCACCACTGCCAACTAGACTGGAAGTCTGCTTCTTTGGGATGAGGTCCCCAATTTTTAGACCAAAACCACTGACTGGCATCTCAGTTTCCATGACTATCTGGGAGACTCGTGGGGCATTATCTTCCCCCACCCTGGATTTTACCCCAGTGTGCACCATGCAGCATGGAAAGTCACAAAACTGGCACCAGAATTTGCCACGAAGAATGTTAAGATGATTTCCCTTTCAATAGACATTGGAAGACCATCTTGCATGGAGCAAGAATATCAAATTGTATAATGGTGATGTGTCCACAGAAACATTACCTTTTCCCCTCATTATTAATAGGAATTGGGACCTTGTCTTCTTGTTGGGAATACTGGATCCAGCAAGAAGGTGTGAAGAAAGCATGCCCATGACAGTTAATTTGATTTTGTTTTTGGTCCTGGTAAGAGGCTGAAGTTGCCTATCTTCTATCCAGCTACCACTTAAAGGAACTTTAGTGAGGTTCTGAGAATAGTTCTCTCTCTCTTGTTGATGGCAGAAAACTACCCCAGTTGATTGAAATGATAGAGATTGTGTGATAGTCCTTCCAACCATCCCTGAAGAGGAAGCCAAAAAACTTTTCCCTAAAGGCATCTTCACCAAAGAGCTCCCATCTGGCAAGAAATACCTCTGCTACACTCCCCAGGATTAAGTCTCTCTGGGAAAATTTTTCTGGAGCTGCTCACTTAGCACAGTGAGCCAGAGGAAAACATCTGTCACTCCTGTTTTCAAAAGCAATTCCATAAAAAATCTCCTAATGCAATCACAACCAAGATATTTAGGTTTCTATAATATTCGCTTACTCGGTGAAAATGGCATTAAAATTTCTTGGGATTCTTTACTGTTTGCCTTCACCAGCTTTAAGTTCTGTTCATATATCTCAGTACTCTGCTTGCACTCTCTGAAATATAATCTCAATTTGGGAATGAAATCTAATTGCATGGTTTGTGATCCACCAGACTAAGTATCATTATGCTTGAGAAAGTCTGTTTTCCCCCATCATAGAATGGTTCAGCTTTGTAGCTGTTCTGATCAAATCCTCTCTTCTCTTAGCCATTTTGGGGAGTAATAGATTTTGAGATTCAACTTTCCCTATAAATGCCAAACCATATAGCCCAAGAATTTAGAGTAAACCAAATACTCTTCAACATTCAATGTTTTCACCACAACTGGATGGGGAACTTTACTATTCTGTACAGAATTTTCCAAATGAAGTGGGAAAAGTGGAAGGTGGGATTCTTAAAATTATTTTGCTATTAAGAAGAGAATCTTTTGCAATAAATTTCTATCAAAAGAGTGAAGCCAAACAAAGGCACCCCATGACTGACAGGGAAGAATTCTAGAAAGTGGGGCTCATATAAAAAGTGCCATGTGTCCTTCACACTTAGTATTTCTATGCATCAGTTTGCTCTGTAATGTGATTTACATAAAAGAGTACACCTTGGATAAACAAGAAAGGATGGTTTAAAATGTTTTATTATAGAATGGTTCTTTCAGTTGGTGGTTATTTTTTAATTTTGCTTTTTTGAGAAATTATGAAATAAAATATTGAGATTAAGAAATAAAATATTGTGCAAAAAACAGGCCAATATGCCACATGTCATTTTAATGCTTGTAATTATGAATGTTATTCCTGTAGAATTGAAACTTAGCCTAATTATAATTAATGCCTAAGAGTTACCTCCTGAAATCCTCTTTGTTACTCAAATGTGACCTCTCTCTAAGCCAAACTCAGCAAATGAATTCAATATCTTGCCCCTGATGTGAGATATGACACCCAGGGATAAGTTACACTGGAATGAAAGAATTATTACTAAGTGGTAATCAATGATGCATTTGAAAAATGAGCTTGACCAAAAGGGGGAAACATTAAATAAAAAAGTTTTTAAGGCTAAGAGATTGCAAGAACCTACGTCATTCCAGTGGTTATGCTTATGCAGGTCTCAGATAGATATTACTAATTGCCACAGTAAACAAAGCCTCAAAGAAGAGTCCTCTTGAGGGTTCTGGGGACATCCAGATAACAGAGACAAGACAAATAGTCTCATGAAATCACACCCCCTCATGGGGCCTGATTTCTGAATATATGATAATCTATTTCCTCAATATAACATAGTTATACTCATTTATATTTCTCAAAATCATGATTCTTCTACCCCTTTTATTTAAAACTATTGTTCTCAATATGCTAAAAATACCTTTCAGATACTTAAAACTTTGGATTGTTTAAATACTGTATAAACCCTGAATCCCAGTGGAGTTGCAGCCAATACCTACTCTATAGATTTGGGGGCTTGCCCTTGACTTCAACCAAAACAATGGTGATGGACAAGTCCCATTTCAAAAAACAAGGAGTATCAATAACTGCAAGCTAAATAATTACTTCCATCTGCCCCATAATAGCTAAGTCACTTTGCAATCTCTATCTGTCAATGTGGATCTCAACTGAAATCCATCAAGACTGAGGAATGAACAAACATAAGGGGTTAGTGTAACCACAAAGTACATTTATTGTTGTTGTTATTATCTTGTGTTAAAAAAAGATCATGGAACATTGATATAAAGATAGTGGTTGCCAGGTGTTCAGAAGGGAGAGGGAGGGATGAATAGATGGAATACAGGGCATTTTTAGGGGAATGGAATTGATTGGTATGGTATTACAATGATGGAAATGTGGTATTATAAGTTTGTCAAAGCCTAGAAAACTGTATAGCACAAAGTATGAATGAAACTATAGACTTTGGTTAGCAGCAATGCTTCAATATTGGTTAATCAATTGTAAGAAATGTACCACAATAATGTAAGGTGATAGTAATAGTGGAAGCAATGTGTCTGGGTTTTGCAGGAGGCTATATGGGAATTACCTACATTTTTTATGTGATTTTTTCAGTAAATCTAACACTTCTCTAAAAAATCAAATTTTATTATTACAGAAGAGTATTATACCAATTCTAAAGGTCAATAATAAGAGGTATAAGGAATATGAAAGTTTTCTTTTTTGACTAATGAAAAAGATCTAAATTTGGTTGCTTTGATACATGTACAACTCTTTTATTATACTGAGAGCCATTGATTATACGCATTGGATGGATAAGACAATGTGTGAATAAAATTGTTTTAAAAAGCCATTAAACTACAAAATCATAACTTTTAATGCACCAACCTGAATATAAGAATGGAAACCTCCAAGAAATTGAATTCCAAGTAAGGTCATGTCATTCAAAGTGGAGACAAGACAAAGGATCAGATTTACCTTTGACAGAGGACTGTATAAGTTGAGAGCTTAGTCAATAAATAGATTTTTAGAGTATAAAGGATTTCAACTCCCTAATTACAAACTAGACTACAAGGAATTTCAAGAAAAAATAATTTTAGAGAATATAGATTTCAATTTAAAAATAAGTTGGGATGAGTTACCTTATATGGTATATATTATAAATTAAGATTTTCATCGAAAATAAGCCTTTAGAGGAAATAATACATATTTCAATGATTCAAATCAATTAATGGTTATGAACTAGTGAACTGTTTTTACTCCTAAAACAGATTGACCTTAATTTTATTTTATTTTTTATTTTTTAAAGATTTATTTTTAATTTATTTTACACCCCCGCTTTTGTGCTTGTTCTTGCTGTGTTCATTCTTGCATTCTTCCATGTCTGCTTGTTGCCCCCTGCCCAGTGCTGTGACCCACTGAGTCAGCTCACCACACAGGGGCTTGCCCTGCCCACGGTGGCTTTGCCCTGCCCATGGTGGCTTGACTTCTCATGGTGGTCTGCCTGCTTGAGGAGGCCCTGGGAACTGAACCCAGGACCTCCTATGTGGTAAACCAGCACCCTAACAACTGGGCTACACCCAGGCCCCTGACTTAATTTTAAACAATTAATAAGCATTCAGAAAAATAACCAAATATAATTTGCATAGAAAATGTCAATATTAATTAAAAATAAAAATCATTTCAATGCAAACAATATACCTATTGCAAATGTTTAAATAATTAAAATAACCATTTTCTTTTTAAAAAATGCTGTCTTAAATAAAGTTAGAATATCAGAGGAAACTAAAACTGCAATTACAGATTATGAAGAATTATTTTTAAAGGAAATTTTAACAACCTACCTGAATAAATTTTATGGATCAATATAATATTTTGATTAATTAACAATTTTTGGCTTTACAACTTTTATCTATTAAAAATTTGAAAACTAATGAGAAAAGAAATTAACTCAAGAATTTATTTTTAAATAACATTAATTCTATAAATCAGGAGAATGGCAATGATTTTTAATCACGTTGCAATTAAACAGAGAAATACTAATTAATGAAGCTTGTGACACACCACAGAATGTTAAGGTTTAAAAAATGTTATCAGATAGAAAAAAAGGATATTATTTCATGGAGATATGTAACCTTATGAAGTTACAAAGCTTCAGTGCTTAAAACAGTACAAGATGTGATTCTTGATTTCACTCCTAAATCAAGAAAACAGTCATCTCCCAAATAAATGAATGACAAAGGGATTACCAAAGGTTATAGTGATAATTAGAGTCTTATCTATCTCTTCTGCATGACTCTAATGAAAGCATTTTTCACCTCTTTGTTCCTAAGACTGTAAATGAGTGGATTCAGCATGGGGATCACCATATTATAAAACACAGAGGCCACTTGATCCTTTCCCAAGGAGTAGGACTTCTTTGGTATTAAATAAGTGAAAATCAAGGTGCTGTAAATGATGGTGACTCCCAGTATGTGGGAGGCAAGGTAGAGAAGGCTTTGTGCTTTCCTGAAGTGGAGTTAATTTTCAGGATAGTAGACAGAATGGACCCATAAGATGCAGAGATTTTGATAAGAGATACCATTAGAGTGGAGCCAGCAAGAATGAATATCATGATTTCAATGTCTTGAGTGTCAGTACAGGACAGGGCTAAAATTGGTGTGTCACAGAAAAAGAGATAGATAACATTGGAGTTGCAGAAATGTAAACTGTTCTTGCAAAGAACAAATGCTAACGATTCAATAAAACTAATCATGTAGGGCCCAGAGATAATTGTGCAACAGAGTTTGGCAGACATAACAGCTGAGTAGTGAAGAGGATTTCATATAGTTACATAGCAGTCATAAACCACTGAAGAGAGAAGAAAACATTCAATGGCACCCAAGAAGATAAAAAAGTACATCTGGGTGAAGCAGCTGGGGAATGAAATGTACTTGTTGGAAGTCAATTAAGTTCTCTAAGGTTTTAGGTGTGAAGACTGATGAAAAACTGACAAAAAATGAGAGGTGACTGAGAAAAAAGTACATGGGGATGTGAAGCTGGAGATTCAGGTTAATTACCAGTATCATCCATGCATTCCCCAGCAGGGTAATCAGGTATATCAGGAGAAACAGTATTAAGAGTACCTGCCGGATCTCTGCAGGTTCTGTCAACCCCAAAAGGATGAAGTCAGGCACATTTGTGTTATTCCTATTACCCATCTTGTCCACTTTTTCTAAACTGTTGAGAAACCAAAGTTAATACTTAGTATAAACAACTAGAATAGGTTTTTTTGTATAAATGATATGGCTTGCTTTTAAATTAGTTTAGTGTTTTTAGAAACTTAGAATAAAGAGTTGTTTGCAAAATATTAGTTTGACTGCCAAATGAAAATAAATTTTATACCATCATTTAGATATTATATAATTGAATCTCATATATATTACATAATTAGAATGAACCAGTGTTATAAATCCTTCCCTTTATGAACACATTTATGCTGATGCAAATATTATACATGTATTAATATTGTATACATTATTAGATGATATAAATGGCACAAAAATTAAATAAATTATCCATTATCAGAACAATTAATTTCTAGCTATTGAATTCTGCCAAGATAAGTTGAGCCCTGAAAGCATGCTCATAATGCATTCCTATATATATTTAAATTTGGTACAACAAAACAAAGCTAGTTATATAATAAACAATGATAGATACCTATCATGCATCATTTATTGTTCTATTGTATCCAGTATTAATACAAATAAGAGATCAGAAATTCAACCATAGGGTACTTTACTAGGATGTATTAAAAACTATAGGACATCTATTATTATTAATATTTAGAAGCTATGTTGTTATTTTTACTTTAAATTTAAAATCAAATTTCCTCCATAAATTATATTTTCAAATATGTGCATTGTTTGCATTGTTTGCACATGAACAGTCCTTCTATGAATTTTTTATTTCCATTCCACAAATTTAGATTTACCTAAAGCCTAAATGATATCACATGTATATGTATTTCCCTCTAATATTATCAATACCACATATTATTTGATCTAAAGTAAAATTTGAATTTTGAGAATAGTACTTACAATGAGCCAGAGTTGGTGAAAAACTTTCTGGTATTATTTATGCTTAGAAATTTTCAGCCTCACAATTGTTTCACAAACAAAATATATAAATCACTTAGGGTGCCTAACATTTTGGTAAGATTGTCTCTTTTGTGTTGTGATCATGATCAAATAGAAAGTTCACCTGAAAATTACACCTCACAAATCTTCCAAGGAACAACTGTAAACATAAGCATTTTTCCTGATAATGCCTCCACATCTCTCATATTGAGGGTTGTTGATAAAGAACATGCATTCTTCCCTGGGATCAAATTCAAGGAAGATTTCTTGGCATACTTCCAAGGAAAAAAGTTCAAGAACAAATGCATTGATGTTAGGTTTGTACCAGAGTTTCATCTCCCTCAGAAGCCATAAAACTTGAACGCAATTTTTTGCACTCCTTTGTGATGCATTAATTTTTTTTATTAGATAACAGAGAAGGTATTTCTAGAGAAACACTCAATTACACTGTTGCTCAAAGGCTAGGACATTGACCACAGAGATGTAAGAGCACATTTTTCACAACAAAACCTTTTTATTTTTGAAAGGATGACACTAGCATGGAAGCAAACCTGGTTCATCACACTGAAATTAGAATACAACAAAATATAAAGAAGCAAATGAAATCATTCTTAAAGGTTAATATTCACTTATATTTACTTTCAATTATTTTTTACTATATAATGCATTTTACATGGATATCTATTATTTATGAGTATTTTCAGTGATATCATGATTTTATCATTAAGTTTTTATGATATGTCTTAACTTATGCACTATTAGCCTTTTGAAAACCAAAAATTTAATGCATTCTATATTGGCTAGTATGCCATAAATAATTTTATTCCAGGTGCATGCACCAGCTGATGAATGGACAGTTTTGAGGCATCAAAAGAACAAACATAGTGGAGCTCCTTCAGTCATGTTTGCCAGTATCACATAATTCATAGACACATCAGGTGTATCACTGTATTTAGTATAACAATGTTTCTGTGACTTGTTTTATTATTTATTGTATTAGTTTTTAGTTTATTAAAAGATACATGAGAAAAGGATGTACAAATTAGTGTTGAAATGAATAAATATTTTAAAATTATATTAATTGCCAAAAACTAGCTTCTTCTATATATAATTAGGTTAAATGTGTCTTAGGAATCAGGCAATGATTAATCAAAATGTAATCAATTTTCATGTAGATTTAGAAACAACTCTTAGAGGAAAAACTTTATATTTCAATTTCTGGAAAGAATTTGTTGTAGGTATTGATTAAAAAGTTACAGAATAATATATTATATACTTGATGACTTTAGAAGTACAATACCTCAAATTATCAAAACTTCAGTAATACTTAGAAATTTTTGGAGATTAAAATGTACAGCATCAATTTATTTCCCAATAGGTTACCTTAGGATTTAAGCCAAATGAGAGACTCATTGGAGATTTACTATGTGAATGCCACATCAAATGGGTCTGCTTAACATTGCAAAATCAACATTAACCAATATTGAAATCCATTTTTCTACAGTCATGAAGTGTAACTACATATAATATTAGTAAAACAAAGAACC
The DNA here is from genome assembly GCA_004027955.1 of Chaetophractus vellerosus. Classification (NCBI taxonomy): domain Eukaryota; kingdom Metazoa; phylum Chordata; class Mammalia; order Cingulata; family Chlamyphoridae; genus Chaetophractus; species Chaetophractus vellerosus. Next base: position 6,544 of record PVKH010017348.1, on the reverse strand, counting down.
TAATTTTAGGACTAATATATTTGTTGAAATTTTATTGGTGGGATTCCAATAGATTTTTCTTCAGAGAAAAATAATTTTGGCAAAAGTTCAGAAGTGAGAATCAGAAAGGCAGCATGACTTTATCTTACATTTCAATGAAATTGGGACTTTATTCTTGATATTATTCAATGTAAAATGTTTTCTTTGAAATTCTATTCCTCCACATAATTCTGTCAAATATTGATTTATGTGGTTTGAATATCTTTCAATTACTTTTACATCTTTCTGAAAAATTGTCTCTATTGTTTTTTACATTAGCCTAAATATCTGTAGAATACATTTGTACAGTTTTTCAAATAGTACTACTTTTTAGAGTAGTTTTTACATGATTATATATAAAACAAAAATATTCTACATTCTTTTTTATTTTTTCTCTACATCCTTTTATTTATTTATTTATTTATTTATTTATTTATTTATTTATTTATTTATTTTTAGAGAAGTTATGGGTTCACAGAACAAAAATTGTATAAAATACAAGATTCCTGTATACCATTCCACCAAGAAAACCCTCCATTACTATGCATCATTTGTTACAATTAATAAAAGTATATTTTTATATTTGTACTATATATTAAGGCCCACACTTTAACTTAGTGTTCACTGTTTGTGTAGTTATATTCCATGGATTCTTTTTTTTTATTCTGTTACCATATATATATAATAGAACATTTACCTTTTCAATCATATTCAGAGATAACTTTCAGTGCTATTTGCATTCACAATGTGCTACTATAACCACCATCCCTTCCCAAAATGCTTCCATCATTCTAAAAAGGTACACTGTACATTTTAAGCCTTAACTTTCCATAACCTATCCCCATCTTATACCCTGATAAACTATATTCAAATTATGACTCTGTAAGTTTGCCTATACTAATTCTTTCAAAGCAGTGAGATTATGCAATATTTGTCCTTTTGTTCCTGACTTATTTCATTCAACATGATGTCTTCAAGGTTCATCCATGTTGTCCCATGTATCAGGACTTCATTCCTTTTTACCGATTAAAAATAGTCTATTGTATGTATATACCATATTTTGTTTATTCAATCATTGGTAGATTGACACATGTTGTTTCCATCCTATGACAATTGTGAATAATGCCACTGTGAACATTGGTTTGCAAATTTCTATTTGAGCTTGTGCTTTCAATTCTTTTGGATATATACCTACTAGGGGGGTTGCAGGGTCATAAGGTAGTTCTATACATTTTAGGAACTGCAAAATTGTCTTCCACAGTGGCTGCTCCATTTTATGTTGCCATCATCAATGAATGAGTGTCCCTATTTCATTGCCTCTTCTCCAACACTTGTTATTAAGCATTTTTAAATACCAGTCATTCTAATGGGTGTGAAAGAGTATCTCATTTGGGTTATGATTTGCTTTTCCTTAATGGTTAATGATGTTGGGCAACTTTCATGTGGTTTCTGGCCATTTGCATATCTTCTTGGAGAGATGTCTGTTCAAGTTTTTACTTATTTCTAAATTGGGTTGTTTCCCTTTCTGTTTTTAAGTTGAAGGATTTTTTATATATACTGGATACTAATCATTTATTGTATATACGATTTCCAAGTATTTTCTCTCAATATGTAGGCTGTCTTTTTACTTTCATGATGAAGTCCTTTCGCAAATAAAAAAGTTTATTATTTTGATAATGCCCCATTTATTTATTTTTTCCTTTTATTCTTTATACTTGAGTTGTAATTTCTAAGAGAATATTGCCTAACAAAATATCTTTACAGTGCTTCCCTACATTTTGTTCTATGTGTTTCATAGTTCAAGGTCTTATACTTAGATTTTTAAGCCATTTTGAGTTGATTTCTGTATATGGTAGGAGGTGTAGGTCCATGAGGTACAGGTCCTCATCCTTTATTTTTTATTTTTTTTGTGTGAAAATGGAGTTGTAGTTTTCCCAGAACCATATGTTGAAGAGACTATTCTTTCCCAATTTTCTTTGGGAATTAAAAAAAATCAGTTCAATATAAATATGAGAGTGATTTCTGTGCTTTAAATTTGGATTCCATAGGTCTAAATGCCTGTCCTTGTGCCAGTACTATGCCATTTTTATTACTGTGGCTTTGTAATAAGTTTTAAGATCTGGAAGGGTGAGTCCTCCAACTCTGTTCTTCTTTTACAAGATGGCTTCCAGTATTTGGAGCCCCTTTCACTTCCATATAAATTTCAAGATTGGCTTTTCCATTTCTGAAAAGAAGGTTGTTGAAATTTTTACTGAGATTGCCTTGAATCAACAAATTCCTTTGAGTTTTATTGAAATCTTAACAATCCATGAACATTGAATATCTTTACATATATTTAGGTCATTTTTAATTTCTTTTTACAATGTTTTGTAGTATTCTGTGTACAAGTCATTTACTTCCTTAGTTAACATTTATTTCTAGATATATGATTCTTTTAGTTGCTATTGTGAATGGAATATATGTTTTTTATTTCTTCTGTTTTTTCATGGCTTTTGTATAGAAACACTACTGATTTTGCTGTGTTGATCTTTTACCCTGCCACTGTACTATATTCATTTATTATCTTTAGGAGCTTTGTTTTAGATTTTTCAGGATATCCTGTGTATTGGATCACATAATCTGGAAATAGGGAGAGTTTACTTCTTTCTTTCCAATTTGGATGTCTTTTTTTCCTTCCCTAATTGCTCTGGCTGGAATTCCTGTACAATGTTGAATAACAGTGATGACATTGGTCATCCTTGTCTTTTTCCTGATCTTAAAGGGAAATTTATCATTCTTTGACCATTAGATAGAATGTTAACTGTGGGCTTTTCATATCTGCCCTCTATCATGTTATGAGGGTCCTTTCTATTCCTAGTGGTCTAAGTGTTTTTATTACAAAAAGATGCTGGCTTTTTTCAATGCCTTATCTACATCAGTGGAAATGATGATGCATTTTTTCTCCTTTATTCTGATAATGTGGTGTATTGCATTAATTGATTTTCTTCTGTTTAAATAACCTTGCATACCAGGGATAAATCACACTTGATCATGGGGTATAATTCTTTTAATAGACTATTAGATTCAATTTGTTAATAGTTTCAGAATGTTTGCATCTATGTTCATAACAGATATTGGTCTGTAGATTTCCTAACTTATTGTATCTTTATCCAGCTTTGGTATGGCAGTGATGTTGGATTTGTAGAATGAGTTAGGGAGTGTTCTCTTCTCTTTAATGTTTTGGAAGAATTTGAGCAGAATTGGAGTTATGTCTTCTTGGAATGTTTGGTAGAAATTCCCTATGTAGCCATCAACTCCTGGGCTTTTACATGTTGAGAAATTTTAAATTATTGATTCAAACTCTTTAATAGTAATTGATTTGTTGAGGTCTTCTATTTATTCTTGAGACAATGTTGGTCATTTGTGTGTTTTTAATAATTTTTCCATTTCATATAGGTTAGCACATTTATTGGCATGGAATTTTTCATAGTATCCATTATAATCCTTTTTATTTCAGCAGCATCATTAATAATAGCCCTCTTTGTATTTCTGATTTTTGTTATTGGTATCCTAACTAAAGTTTTGTCAATTTTTCTCATCTTATCCAATATGAATTTTTGTTTTGTCAAATCTCTCTATGGCTCTTTCGTTTGTTTCTTTTCTATTTCACTCACGTCCATTCTAACTTTTGTTATTTCATTCATTCTTTTCCCTTCAGATTTAGTTTCTTCTTCCTTTACTAGTTTTCAAGTTTTGCAGATAGGTCTCTGATTTGAAGTCATTTTTGTTATTTAATGTAAATATTTAGAGTTCTGAATTTCCCTCTCAGCATTGCATTAGCTGCATCCCACAACTTTAGGTAAGTTGTATTTTCATTTTCATTTACCTTAAGATATTTGCTAATTTTGCTTCTGATTTCCACTTTAACCTATTGGATGTTTGAGAGTATGTGTTCAATTTCCACATATTTGTGAATTTTCCCTTTCTCCTTCTGTTATTGATTTCTAGCTTCATTCTGTTGTGGTCAGAGAATATACATTGTATGATTTCAATATTTTTTAATTTATTGAGCTTTGTTTTGTTATCAAACATGTGACCCATCCTGCAGAATGATCCTTATGTACTTGAGAAGAAGGTTATTCTATTTTTATTAAGTGCAACAATATGTATACATCTGTCAGTTCTACTTGGTTTAGTATATCATTCAAATCCTGTACTTTCTTATTGACTTTTTTTGACTTTAAGCACTATCCATTATTGAAAGTGGTGTGTTACAGTGTCTTACTATTAATGTAGAAATATCAATTTTCCATTCCAATCTGTTAGTATTTGCTTCAAATATTTCAGGGCTATGCTGTTAGGTGCATCTATATTTATAATTATTATTTCTTTCTGTGATTTTTCCTCTTTTTTAGTATAAAGTGACTGTCTTTTTCCTTTGTAATTGTTTTTCACTTAAAGTCTATTTTATCTGATATTAGCCATCCATACCCTTGCTTGGTTACTATGTGCATGAGATATGTTTTTGGTATCTTTTCATGAGTAACATTCCAATTTCTTTGACATTAAGATGAGCTTCTTGCACATGCTATTTATTTGTTCATGCTTTTTATCCATTCCTCCAATCTCTGCCTTTTGAATGGAGAATTTAATTCCTTTACCTTTTTAAATATATGTATATTTTTTTAAAAAAAGGTATTTAGGTTACATAAATGTTACATAAAAATAGAGGGGATTCCCATATGCCCCTCTTCCTACACCTCCCACATTTTCCAACATTCACAACATCTTTCATTAGCTTGGTACATTCATTAAAATTGATGAAAACATTTTAGAGCATTGCACTAAGCATGGATTATAGTTTACATTGTAGTTTACCCTCTCTCCCACACAATTTTGTAGGTTATGGCAAGATATGTAATGACCTGTATCTGTCATTGTAATGTCATTCAGGACAATTCCCAAGTCCCCAAAATGCCCCCATATTTCACCTCTATTTCCCTCTCCCTGCCCTCTGAACCTCTAGTGGCCACTGCCTCCACATGAATGATATAGTTTCTTCCATTGCTAGAATCACAATAAATCTATAGTAGAATACCAGTAAGTCTACTTTAGTCCATAGTTCATTCCCCAAACCTGAGGATTCTGGGATGGTGTTGTCCACTCCACCTCTAATTGAGAGAAGGCTTTGATCCCATGGGGCAGATGGATGGGACTCTCTTGCTTGCCATTGTAGAACCTCTCAGTTCCTTGGGGTGGTCGTTGTCCATCATCATCTCCTTGTTAGTTGCCCTGGTTGAGTCCAATGAACTGGAGAGTATGTATTGCAACTCCATGGAATTTCAGGGCCCAGTTGGCACATGGGCAGTGCAGATATTAAAGTCTCTTTAACTTACACCTACCAACTCCAGCACCAACTATAGGTTCAAATAAAAGGGACAGAAGAGACATGTAAAGTAACTACTTATACTACAGGTCTTTCTTCTGTCATTTTGGTATATAGCCTTTGTAAGTCATAAACATTTTTTCCTACACTTCCATTAAAGCTTACTTTGTATTTATTTGCTTTCTTATGTTGTACCATATTGAGTTCCTGCTCATTTTTATCTAGATGTATTTTCCATTTGTATTCCCAGTGGCTACAATAGGGTTAAAATTCAACATCTTAAATATATACCAATTATGTTTGATTGGATACCAATTTAACTTCTCTAGCATGCACATATAATTTTCCTATACCTGTGTTCCTTCCCACAATTTTTTGTACTTGTTACCAGTTGTACATTTGTACATTGTATGTCCAAAAACCTAAATTTCATTATTTTTATGCATTTGCATTTTAGCACCTGTAGAAACTAGGAAGTGGAGTTACATACCCAATAATACAATACAATATTACTGGCATTTATAATTACCAAAATCGTTAGCTTTACTGCAAGTCTTTCTTTCTTTATGTTGCTTTGATGCAGTGTAGTGTCCTTTTATTTCCTTCTGAAGAACTCCCTTTAACATTGCTTTAGGTATGGTCTAGTGATGATGTATTTCTTCAGCTTTTGTTTATCTTAATCTCCTGCTCATTTTTGAAATACATTTTCAACAGGTATATAATTACTGGCTGATAGTTGTTTTCCTTCAGTACTTTAGTATTTCAACCTTCTGCCTTCTTGACTCCCTGGTTTCTAGTGATAAATTGGTACTTAACCATATTTGGACTCCTTTGTATGCAAGACGGTACTTTTGTGTTGCAATTTTTAAAACTCTCTCCTTGTCCTTTGCATTTGAATGTGTAATCAACATATGATGTGGTGTATTTTTCTTCCTTTTGGTATTTTGGTACCTGTTTGGTATTCTCTGAGCTTCTTTGATGTTGTATTAGTCAGCCAAAGGGGTGCTGATGCAAAATATCAGAAATCTTTTTGCTTTTATAAAGGGTATTTATTTGGGGTAGAAGCCCACAGTTACCAGACCATGAAGTATAAGTTACTTACCTCACCAAAGTCTATTGCCACATGTTGGGGTAAGATACCTGTCAATGTCTGCAAGAGTT
>PVKH010017347.1:0-15435 GCA_004027955.1 Chaetophractus vellerosus | reverse complement strand
CAGCAAGTTGGAAATAAAACTAGGTAGGTAGATTGGTATATTTTAAAGGTTCCATATGAGATTTTTTGTCTTTTCAAAGCAATAAGTATTTCTATATTACATCCTTTAATGGTATTTATATTGTACAATTACATGTGAATGTATATTACATATAATTAATTTATATGTATAGCAAAAAGGATAAAAATATCCGTTTAATACTACTTGTTATAAGGATATTATTTACTTTGTTTCCCAATGCAACTATTTAATATTATTTAAAAAATTTTTTATCTCTGTCTTCTTTAAAATATCAAGGCAAAGGCTTTTACCCTTAGTGGTCTAACTTTATTCACACTGGAGTTATTCATTGTGCTACTTAAATTAAACTGATTTTTAAAAAAATTTATTGAAGTATATCATTCATACATGATTATACATAAACAATAACTGTATAGTAAAAGTTGTGAACTTACAAAGCAAACATGCATAACATCACACAGGGCATCTTGCCAACTAGACTGTGAGAATGGGCAGCCTCAGGGATGATGTGTGAACCCTCATGCTTATGGGGACAAAATAACCCTCCACTAATATCTTACATTGTTGTGAGACAATTTACTACAAATTATGAAAGAATATCGTCAAAATCTTACTACTAACTATAGTCCATATCTTACATTTGGTGTATTTTTTCCCCAACCCGCCCAAATTGATTATTTTTAACTTGACTTTTAAAAGTTGATTTGACTGTTTTAGTGGTCACAGTGGTTGTGAATTCACAACTTGAATTTAATGTATTTCAAAGCAAGTAAAATGTTTCCTCAGTTGACTACATTAGAAGAGTTTTCATTCATATGATGGGGGAAGTAAGTCTGTGAATTCAGGGACTGCGTTCTTCCTTATACCACAAGCTCACTGCAGGTTAGCTGCTTCAAATCACCTTTCTCAAAGACCCAGGCTGATTGAAAAACCACCACCTCTTATGTTGTCGGTTGCTCTGGCAGTGGAAACAAGAATTGGGCGCAAGGGATACGCATGCCACTATAGTTCACTAGTCATTGGCCACATTCACATTGCTTTATCCAGCCACAAGGAATCCTGCAGGTGCAATCCCACCATGTGGCCAAGGGTAGAGTGCCAGAAGTATTCCGTAAATAGCATTGACTAACACGTCACATGAAAACATCTGGGAAATTTTCAGTGATGCTGACTGGTGGAAAGCCAAATACTGATTTATTCTCCTTTTTTCATTAATTATTTTATTCATTCAAAAAATATTTATTGTCAGCCTACTGAGTAGCAGACATTGGGCTAAATACTTTGGTAAAATTGTGAACAAGAGGGAAATGGAGCTTGCTTTCTCTAAGTCTACAATCTATCCTGGAAGATTGTTTGGGTTGTATGAATTTTACCTCACAAACCAACATGCACGATTTTACATTCTAGGTTTTCTCTTAAATTATTGCATGTAAGTTGCTATTAAATATTCATTCTTTCCTTCCTCCTTAATAACGGAACCTGTATTATTGGAACCAAGATAAAGTTCACATTTCTAGCCTCTTTTGCAGCTTGGGATTGCATGTAAGAGAAAGATGTTTATTAGGACTTCTAGGAAGACTCCATAAGAGGTAGACAGCCAGTTATCATGTGCTGTTTTTGTATGTTCCCCATCTCTTTTGATTAGACCTGGAAATCAGCAGCCATCTTAGATCATGAGGGACTCACTTGTCAGTAGGGTCTGAGTCCTTGATGACAGGGATGCTGCCATGACAGTTTTGGATGGCTGAACTCAGGAATTCTACTGTAGGAGAGAAACAAATGTTATGCTATTTAAGCAACTGTTATTTCCAATCTCCACTGTGAGAGATTGGGACACCCAATTTCTAAGTAATGCATTGTTGCGTTAAAACCTCCATTCTATCAGCTATTAGAAAATAAGTCAGTTCTGCAAAATTTCCCTAACTGCTGGGTGCTTATGATGTGTTAAGTCTTCAGGGGAGGGGAAATTGTCTCATGCTGGTATTAGGTCATCATTTTTCCATGTGCCCATCCACTGAGATGCTTTCTCTCTCATATGAAATGACCTCTTGGTTCTAGATCTTTCTCTTCTATTTTCACATCCCTCTTGAGTCCAAGTACCATACACCTCTGCATAGATGCTCCCATAGCCATGGGATGTTCTCTCATGCAACATATTCAGTGTGAGGAAACAGTGAAGCTTTGGTCCTCTCCAGGCTCAAAATGGGAATAAAGATAATGTGCCCTCTGCTCTCAGATTACCCCAAACCATCTGGAAATCCTTCTGTTCTCCTTCCTCACATGTCAGAACAGGACTTTTTCTCAAGGTCCTACCAAACTCATGTGCATCCCTTTAGCTCCCTCGTTCCCCTGTCCTTGGAATCTAGCCTTTTAGGGTGGTAGACTTGGTTGGGGTGGACCAGAAGGCTAGTAACTGGACTTCAAAAACCTTGGATTTTAAAAGTCTAAATACAAGAATTTGACACTTGTTTTTATATTTTCTAATGTAATAATCCTCCCTTCATATAATAGATACTTCATGGTCTGATAGCCCAATAAAGGAGGACCAAAACATACCAGTAAATGTCTGGGAAAAGACATCCATTAATATCTTAAAATAGTGTCCTGCCACACAGAGAAATAAAGCAAAAATTATGCAATAATTACTTAACTATGGTTGTACTGAGTATTGTGAAGGAAAACCTGAAGTGTTATGGGAGTGAATAACAAGTTCCAATAAATGGGTCTGGGGAGGGGGGGTTGGGGAGAATTGGAGAAAGTGATGCTTAACTGTGGTCTGAAGAATGAGAAGTTTCCCAGTAATTAGCTTCAAGGAGAATGTAGATACAGCAAAGGCAAAAACTCTGCAAAGACAAAGAACATGGACTGGTTGAAGAACTGAAACAAATCTGGTTTGCTTGGAGTGGGCAGACTGAGGGGGAGAGGACACAAGTTAGGACTAGCCAAGCAAGTTCTGCTTCAATCATGGAGGGCTTTATAATTCAGGATAATAATCTTATTTTTAATCCTAATGGACAAATATTGAAAGTCTTTAAATTGGTAACAACACCTACTTTGTATTTTTAAATGATTATTTTCATTAAAGTGTGGGAAATGGCTTTGAGGATGATAAGGGTAGATATGGGGAGATAATTCAGGAGGTCTGATTGAGTGAGAGATAATAGTGGATCAGGCTAAAAGATGGGCATGGATATAGAAAAAAATGGACACAAGAAACATTTGGAGTTTTATGTACTGGGAGAATTTATATCTTACTAAAGTGGAAGCTATTCATAGCAAGGTGGATATAAATTAAACATTCTTAAATATGTGCTGGGCGAATATTTTGTAATACTTTGTTTGTCCTAAAAGTTAATCAAAAATAAAGTTTATTATTACTGAAAAAAAAAAGAGCCATTTGGAGGTAAAACTAGCAGAACACAATAATTATTTGGCTATGTGGGTGAGTAATAATTAGCATCAAGGATGTCTTCCATGTATCTTCCAGATGCACCTGGAATATGGATAAAAAGAAGAGTGGGGTGACCATAGGGTATGTTTTAAGAGCTAGGTTAACAGATCACTTTTGTATGTCATGAAATATCCAATTTGAGATGTTGTACCTGGGGTTCAGAAATGACATATAAAGCCAGCTGAAAATTAAGGAGACATTAGTATATAGAAGGTGTTAAATTCGTATAACTGGAAGGGACCACCAAGGGAGATAATGTAGAATAAAAACTGAAGATGGCCCATACCAAACCCTGAGGAGATCAGATATTTAAAATTTGGATGGAGAAGAGGAAGCCAGAGAAATGAACAGGAAATCAGGATTGTATTATCACAGAAACTAAGAATTAAGGAGTGACTAATTAACATTGTATTGAATGTTAAGGAAAGCTTAGGAGAGGTGGGAGTGCAAGTTTTCCATTAGATTTTAGCAATGTCGAGGTCATTAGAAGTAGTATCAAAAGTTAGACTGTAGTGGGCTGAAGCACAAGTGAGAGATAAGAGGTGAGGACAGCATCTACTGCATCGACAGCTTCTTCCCACATCTGTGAATGTGAGAAGAACAGTGATTGTGGGATTTATAGTGGTGTGTGTGTGTGTGTTTCTAAATATGGGAGATACTAGGTTTTCTGCTGTTAAGATGGTTGTTAAATGCTATTTCAACAGGATTAGCATATAGGAACATTTTGTGTCTCAAATAAATCTGAAGATTGACCAATGGCTGTCTTGCTTCTTGAATTTGTATAAATGCTGTAGTATAGACCTTCATTGTTAAACTCAATATTTTTGCTTTGGGGTAACTGAGGCCTGGAATGTAGTAAAACATTTTTTAACCTTATACATCTATCAATTTCAGGAAGATGGCAGAGCAGGAAGCTCCAGGAATCAGTCCCTTGACCAGAACAATTATTAAACAAGCAGGAACTGTCTGAATCAGCTATTTCAAAATGCTGGAGTCCAGTAGAAAACTGCACAACATCCAGGGAAAGAGTAGATGAAGAGGCTGGCTAATTATCGTAAATACCAGCAATTGCTCTCTCTGTGTGGAGATTACCAGTGCCCATCCTTTGGCTAGCTCAGGGCCTGACACTGAGGGTGGCCATTGTTCCAACCTTCCCCAGATAAAAGGTGGTAGAGGAGACAAAGATGGTATGCTTCCTTAGAGCTGTGGAGGACAGTTGAAGGGTTTCTTTGGCTAGGAAGGTGCCGAATCAAGACAGCACAACTTTGGGAAGCCATGGAAGAAACACCTGGCATACTTCTGGTGTCTACCTCATCCCCACCACAGGGCAATCTGGAGCGGGCCAGCACTCTCTTTTGGGGTCCTGCCTTGTTCCTGCTGGGAAAGAATGACTTGGGAAACTCCTCTCTAGAATGCTCCCCTACTAGAATTTGCCCTCCAGGCAAAAGCAGCTTGAGACAATGACTGCAGTGTAAGAAACAATTGAAGCATGAGGCCTGGGCCAAAAACTTACCTGCTTTAAGTCCTTCAATGGAAAACCTGGAAGAGGGAGAAGATCTGTTTCTTGGGAGTAGGGAGGGCATTCAAACTCCTGTAAACAGGGAATTCCTAAGACCACTAGCAAGCACAAGCCCAGGAAAAGACACAGGCCCAGAAAAGACAGGGAGGACTCTGCACTTTGCATTTGACTTGGGCTGACCTTCTTGATAGGGGGGATAAACTTGGACTGAGAGCACCAGCCAATGAAAAACCAATTGGTAAAAATGGTGAAAAGTGGTTTTATTTATTTATTTTATTTTATTTGTTTATTTTTTTTTAATGCTTAAGCTTGTTTGGCTTTGTTAGCTCCTGAAAATCAAAAAAATCTTTATCATATCACCAACTGGTTACAAACTCAAGAAACTGATGTGTCAGGGAATATAGTCCAGAGTTAACATTTTAAAATATTAAAATGTACAATGTGCAACAAATGATTATAAGAAAAACAAAGAAACAGGAAAAGATGGCTCATTCAAAGGAAGAGGAAGAAAATCCAGAAAACATCAACAAAGAAGACTAGACTATGGATATACCAAAGACTTTTAAAAAATGTTCTTCAATATGCTGAAGGAGATGAGGGACAATACAGAGAAAGAACAAAAAAAGATCAGGAAAACAATGAATTGACAATATGAGAATCTCAATCAAGAGACAAAAATTTAAAACCAAGCAAAACTATTGGAGTTGAAGACCACAATAACTGAAATAAAAAATTCCTGAGATTGTTTCAATAGTACATTAGAGCTGGCAGAGGAGAGAAACAGCAAACTCAAAGAAAAGACAATTGAAACAAGTAAGGTAGAGGAGCAGAAAGATTAAATAATTATAAGATGTGAAAATAGTCTAAGAGATCTCTAGTATGCCATCAAATGTACCAATATACACATTATGGAATTCCCTGAAGGAGGAGAGAGAAAGGAGCAGAAGAATATTCTAAGAAATAATGACAAAAAATTTCCCAAACTTAACAAGACATGAATATGCACATCCAAGAAGCCCCAAGAATACCAAACAGGAAAAACTTGAACATTATATACCCCCATCACAAGCTGGTCAAACTGTCAAATGCAAAGGAAAGAAGACGGTTCTGAATGGTGCAACAGAAAAGCAATACGTCAAGTAAAAGAGAGACCCAATTAAATTAAGTGCCATTTTCTCATTGGAAACCGTGGAGGCAAGAAGTCAATGGGCTGGAATACTTAAAGTGCTAAAAGAAAACAATTGCCAACTACAAGTTTTATATCCAGGGAGACTTTCCTTCAGCAATGAGGGGTAGATTAAGACATTTCCAGATAAACAGTAGCTGAGGGAATTCATCACTACTAGACTTGTCCTATAAAAAATACTAAAGGGAGTTGTTCAGACTGAAAGGAAAAAACATTAGACAGTGGTTCAATGTGGCCTAAAGAAATAAAGACCTCTGGTAATGGTTACCATTTGGGTAATGATAAATGCCAGTACTATTGTATTGTTATTTTTTGGTATGTAACTCCACTTCTTAATCTCTACAGGTACTAAAATGCAAATTATAAAATGTAATGACAAATCTACAGTTTTAGACCTACACAATGTATAAAGACATAATTTGTAACAAGTACAAAAAAGGTGGGAGGCCAAAATGGTATAGGAACATTGTATGTGTGTGCTACTGAAGTTAACTTGGTATTAAAACAAATATGATTGTTGTATTTAGGATGTTGTATTAGTCAGGGTTCTCTAGGGAAACAGAACAGATGGGGTTATATATTATGTAAATGTTATGAAATTTTTATAGAAATTGGCTCACATGAGTGTGTGATGGGAAAAATCTCAATTTCATAAGGTAGGCCACAAACTGGGACTCTGAAGAAGGTTTTCAACAAATTCCCTAGGAGAATCTGGCTGGCTGCAGTAGAGATGGAAACTCTCCCTTCTTATTACTGAAATTGTCACTACTACTTTTAAGGCCTTCAACTAATTGGATGAGACAAGTTTCATTGATGAAGACAATCTCCTCCATTGACTGTAGATATAAACACTTATAGATGTAATCAACTTACTGATGATTTATATCCACCAATATCCTCACAGTAACAATCAGGACAGTGCTTATTTGACCAAACAACTGGACATCATAACCTGTCCAACTTGACATATGAACCTAACCATCACAGCCCACATCTTTTCAACTTGTCACACATACACATCTCCTTGAACCATACTTAATCTCTAAATAAAAACAAAACCAGTTATATTTTTGCCTCACAATATACAACCGTCCTGCGTAGAACTGGAAACACACTAACTTTTCCTAAAAGGGGTGCAAGTCCTTGGGTAATATTGACTCTTAAACTTGATAACCTTTCCTGTGGGTGTGAACCCATTGTAAGTAGAACCTTTTGATGAGTTTACTTCAGTTAAGGTGTAGCCACCTCAATCAGGGTGAGCCTTAATCCTATTACTGGAGTCATTTATAATTGGAATGAAAATCAGACATAAACAGAGGAAGTCAAGGGGAAACAGCCAGAAGCTAAAACCAACAGAACCCAGAAGAGATAGGAGAGGCTAGAAGTGGCCACCACATGACTTGCCATGTGACAAGCTAAGGACCAGAAACACTGGCAGCCAGCCCCAGGAAGAAAATGTTGCCTTGATCATGCCTAGATTTGGACTTTATCTTAGTCTCAAAACTGTACTCAAATAAATTCCCCTGGCTTAATCTGAACCATTGCACGGTATCTGCTTGAGCAGCCCAGGAAACTAAAACAGATGTTAAATTTTAACCCTATGGTAACCACAAGGAAAATATATGAAAATTATACCTAGATAGAAATGAGGAGGTACTCAATAGAGTACAAGAAAAAGATCAGATAAATTGGAAAGCAGGCATTAACAGAAGAATTGAGGTATACAAAAAGTATAAGATATACAGAGATCAAACAGCAACATGCAGAAGAAAATCCTTCATTTAGAAGTGATTTTAATTGTAAATGTATTAAACTCTCCAGTCAAAAGTCAGAGATTGGCAGAATGTATAAAAAAGCATGACCGAACTTTATGCTGTTTATAAAGACTCTCCTTAAATTCATAGTATAATAAGTGCAAAGTGAAAGGATGGAAAAAAATACACCATGCAAATAGTAACTAAAAGAGAGCTGAGGTAGCAAAACTGATATCAGATAAAATAGACTTTAAGTCAAAAACTGTTATGAGAGATAAAGATGGTCATTATGTACTGATAAAGTGGCCAATTCAATCAGAAGACATAACAATTATGTATATATAAAATTGGAGCTCCAAAATATATGAAGCAAAGACTGACATATTTGAAAGGAAAATAGATGGTTCTACACTAATAGTAGGAGAATTTAATACACCACTTTCAATAAATTATAGAATTTATTGGACAGAAAACCAAAAAGGAAATATAAAACTTAAATGATAGTCTAAATAAACCAGACCTAACAAAAATTTATAGAACACATTCACCCAACAACAGAATACACATTCTTCTTGAGTGCCCATGGATCATTCTCCAGGATAGACCATATCTTAGGTACAAAACAAGTCCCAATAAATTAAAAAATATTGAAATCATACAATGCATCTTCTTTGACCACAATACAATGGAGCTAAAAATCAATAACAGAGGGAGAAATGGACAAATATTTGGGTGTTAAACAACTCACCCATAATCAATCATAGATCAAAGAAGAAATCACAGGGAAAATTAGGGAATAACTTGAGGCAAATGAACATGAAAACACAACATAAGGGAACGAGCTGTGGCTCAATTGGTAGGGCTCTGGTTTACCACATGGGAGGCCCCAGGAACTGAACCTAGTTCCTGGGGCCTCCTCGAGAAGGCAAGTCACCTCGAGAAGGCAAGTCACCTCGAGAAGGCAAGCTGCCACGAGCTGGCAGGCCGCCATGAGCAGGCAAGACGCTGTGAGCAGGCAAGCCGCGGCACAGTGAGCTGACTCAGTAGGATGCCACAGCAGGGGGAGACAAGCAGACACAGAAGAATGCAAAGCAAATGAACACAGCAAGAACAAGCAGCAAGGGGGGAGGGGATATATAAATAAATAAAAATAAATCTTAAAAAAAAACACAACATAAGAAAAAGTATGGGCTGTAGCAAAGGCAGTGCTGAGAGGGAAATTTATAGCTCTAAATGCTCATATTAAAAAAGGAGAAAGATTTCAAATCAGAGACATAACCTCAAAACTGGAAGAACTAGAAAAAAGAAGAAACCCAATGCAAGCAGAAAGAAAGAAAGAAAGATTCAAGCAGAGATAAATGAAATAGGGGTTAAAAAATAATGAGAATCAACAAAACCAAAACTTGATTCTTTGAGAAGATCAACAAAATTGATCAATAAATTTAGCTAGACTGACTAAGAAAAAATGAGGGAGGACACAAAAAACTAAATTAAAAAATGAAATGGGGACTTTACTATTATCCACTCTGAAACAGAAAGGACTCTGCACAATAGAAAGGACTGTAGGCCTCAAAATTAGATAACCTTAATGAAATGGATAAATTCCTAGAAACACAAACTACTCACACTGACTCAAGAAGAAATAGAAAATCTCAACATACTCATAACTAGTAAAGAGATTGAAGCAGTAATTAAAAATCTTCTAACAGGGGCCGGCTGTATAGCCCAGCTGGTAGGGCGCCGGTTTACCACATGGGAGGCCCTGGGATCGGTCTCCAGGCCTCCTCGAATGGGGCAGACTGCCTTGAGAAGGCAAGCCAACATGGGCAGGCAAAAAAGGCAAGTCCCCCTGGGCAAAGGCAAGCCCCCGCGAGCAAGAGCGAGCCCCCACGAGCAGGCGGGCCACTGCACTGGTGAGCTGACTCGGCAGGTCCCCAGCAGGCGGAGACAAGCAGACACAGAGGAACACAGAGAAAAATGAACACAGCAAGAACAAGCAAAAAGGGGGGGATGTATAATAAATAAAAATAAATCTTTAAAAAAAAATCTTCTAACAAAGAAAAACCAGGAGCAGATGGAAAAATTCACAGAGGAATTTTACCAAAGATTCCAAAAAGAATTAACAACAATCCTGCTCAAACACTACCAAAAAATTGAAGAAGAGATAATACTTCATAACTCATTCTATGATGCAAAAACACCCTAATACCAAACAGAGATAAAGATGCCACAAGGAAAGAAAATTACAGACTCCTCAATGAAATACTAGCAAACCAATTCCAACAGCATCTTAAAAGAATTATACACCATGATCAAGTGGTATTTACCCAGGTACGCAAGAGTGGTTCAACATAAGAAAATCAATTAATGGAATACACCACTTTAGCAGAATGAAGGAAACAACCACACAATCATCTCAATTGTCGCTGAAAATGATTTTGACAAAATCCAGCCCCTCTTCTTGATAGAAACATCTAGAAATCTAGGAATAGAAGTAAACATTGTAGACATAACTAAGGGCATATATGAGAAACCCACAGCTGACTCACTTAATGGTGAAAGATTAAATGCTTTTTCTCTAAGATCAGGAACAAGAGAAGGTTGTCCACTGTCACCACTGTTACTTGAGATTTTACTGGAAGTTCTAGCCAGAGCAATTAGTCAAGAAAAAGAAGTAAATGACATCCAAATTGTAAAGAAAGAATTAAAACATTCCCTATTTTCAGATGACTTGATCCTATATTCAGAAAATCCTGAAAAATCTACAACAGAGCTACTAGAGATAATAAATGAATTCAGCAAAGTGGTGGGGTACAGGATCAATACCCCAAAATTAGTAGTGTTTCTATATACTATTAAAAACAATCTGAAGAGATACCAGGAGAAAAACTCCATTTACAATAGGAACTAAAAGCATCAAATAATTAGGAATAAATCTAACCAAGGTTGTAAAGAACTTGTACTCAGAAGTCCTTTACAAAACATTGCTAAAAGAAATCAAAGATCTAAATAAGTGGAAGGACATTCCTTATTCATGGATTGGAAGTCTAAATATTGTTAAGATGTCAATTCTATCTAAAGTGATTTACAGACTCAAAGCAATCCCAATCAAAATTCCAACAGCCTTCTTTGCAGAAATGGAAAAGCCAGTCATCAAATTTATGTGGAAGGGTAAAGGGCACTGAATATTCAAAATATTTTGAAAAAGAGGAATGAAGTTGGAGGACTCAGAGTTCCTGATCTTAAAACATATTACAAAGCCACAGTAATGAAAACAGCATGATATTGGTGTAAGAACAGACTTATAGATCAATGGAATTGAATTGAGAGACCACAATCAACCCTCACATTTATGTCCAACTGATTTTTTACAAGGAGGCAAAGGTCACTCAACTGAGAAAGACTAGTTTCTTCATTAAATGTTATGGAGGAAAACTAGATCTTCAGTTTTAAATACTTAAAGTGAACTACTATCTGGCATCTTACACAAAATTCAACTCAAAATTGAACAAAAACCTAAGTACAAGAGCCAGAAGTATAAAACTACTAGAAGAAAATGTAGGAAAGTATCTCATAACCTTTTGTTAGGCTTTGGTTTCTTAAACTTTATACCTAAAGTAAAAGCAACAAAAGAAAAAAATATATAAATGAGACCTCATCAAAATTTAAAAGCTTTTGCACATCAAAAGACTTTTATCATGAGGTAAAATGAAAACCTACATAATGGGAGAAAATATTAAAACCACATACCCAGTACTTTTAATATCCAGAATAAAAAGAGAAATCATTTCACTTAGTAACAAAAGTACAAATAACTCAATTTAAAAATTGGTAAAAGACTGGAATAGGCATTTTTTTCCAAAGAATATATACAAATGGCCAAAAATCACAAGAGAAGATGCTTAAAATCATTAGCCATTAGAGAAATGCAAATGAAAACCACATGGGATACTATTTTACACCCACTATTATCAAATAAAAGACAATCGCCAGTGTTGGAGAGGATGAGGATAAATAGGAAACGGATTCATTGTTGATGGTAATGTAAACTGGTGTAGCCACTTTGGAAGCTATGTGGTAGTTCCTCAGGTGGTTGTGTAGAATGACCACATGACTGGCCATCCCACTTCGAAGTATATTCCCCAAAGAATTAAAAGCAGGGACTCTAACAGATATTTTTATACTAGTGTTCATAGCAGCATTATTTACATTTGCCAAAAGATGGAAGCAATATGAGTATCCATCCAAAGATGAATGGATGAGAAAAATATGGTATATACACATACAATGGAATATAATTCAGCCATAAAAAGGAATGAAATTTGGATACGTGCAGCAACATGGATGAAACTTGAAGACATGCTAAGTGAAATAAGCCAGGCAAGAGGACACATGTTGTATAATCTCACTGACATGACATAATTAGAAGGAGCAAATCATAGTCAGAATCTAGATTATAGGTTACCAGGGGATGGGGTGGTGGTAGGGAAAAGGGAGTTGATGCTAAAAGGTATGGAGTTTCTATTTGGGACGACGGGGAACTTTTGGTAATTGATGGTGGTATTGATAGTACAACATTGTAGATTTTATTAACAGCACTGAATTATATATCTGAATGTGGTTAAAAAGGGGAAATTTTAGGTTGTATATGTTACAAGAACAAAAAAATCCATGGAGCTGCACAACACTGTGAACCCTGTTAAGCCATACAGTATAGGTAGTAGTACAACTGTAAAAATGTGCCTTCATCAATTGTAACAAATGTACCACACTAATGCAACATGCTAATAATAGGGTGGTAGATGGGAACGCTATATTTTATGCATGATCCTGTAAACCCACACACTCTCTAATTTAAAAAAAGTGTGAAAAAACCACTCCCCCCAAACAAACAAAAAAACCCCTGCTACATCACTTATTCCAGGAATGTTTATTTTATTTTAAGGAAAATTTCACAGTGAAATTCTCTTAACCAGCTTCCTTAAGATAGATCTAGTTTGTTAATATTCTGTTAGTATGTAGGCTGCTTTTCTAAAAGAAGAATACTTTGAATCTGGTTTAGAGAATAAAAAAGGAAGGTACATTTCAAGTAATTCCAAGTAAAATATCTACTCATTTTTCTTGAATATATATGTCAGGTCTAATTGCTCAAAATGAAACAATGTGTCTCATTGCAGATGATTTACGAAATCCACTTAATAGTATGTTAAAATTGTGTCACGGAGGTGATAAGAAGGCTGAGTTTTAATTTCTCAAGGGAAAGACATTTGAACCATCCCAAAGAATATAATTATAACAAAGAATTAAAAGGAAAAATAAAGGAAAATGAAAACAGAAAAGACTGACTATTTTAAGAAAACATATCATCAAAGTCTTAGAAGAAATGTTTCTTCCTTTATCTGGTTAATCGGCTTATGAATAATATATAAACGTTCTTATATGGCTTTAAAATATCCTTTATTCAAACCCTAAGTGACCTGAGTCAGGCAGTGATTTTGCAATGAAATCTTTCTTGGGCATTATCTTCATCAATCTATTGTCGTAGAACCACAGAATTTTGGAGCTGAAAGGAACTTTGGAGATCACGTAGTTAGGCTCTCAGTTCTTCCCCCTTTTTTGGAATGAAAACTCCGAAGCAAAAATAATAAAAAACAAAGGATATCTAGTCATTTGAGAGATATTTTCATCAAATGAAACTGCCTCATAGACTCTTTAAATCCCTGAAGATTTATTTGTAAATCTTCAAGAAAAGACACCACATAAGTTAGGAGACAAATTAATTCCTTTTTCCTTAGAGAAACTTATGGCGATTAATTTAGAGATAGCAAAGATAAAATTCAAGATTTGATTTTGTGACTGCACAATAAAAATATTGTCATATAGCATGCAAGGTATACAGTGTTGTGCAAATGGGGATGGGTGCTGACATCAAGTAATTGCAAAAACCAGAACCACAGGATAAATTAATTTCCTGAGTTCTTTATTTGACCAGCAGATGGGGGCCCAGATTGCTGCCAAAGAGCTTATGATTAGAATATAAAAAGAAAAGGACCCAAAAATGTTTTAAAATCTTCATATATTATTTAGTTCATGTAAAAAAAAAATACTGTTTTTAAGTACCTGTTCTCAGTCCTGCAATGGAGACATTGATTTTAGATTACAATGTATTGCACCATGGTTTTAGAGAAATGCAAAATTACATAGCTCACTTTTCACAAAATTCTAATGATTAAAATAACTTTGAGTGCTCCCCACAAAAGAAGAGTTAGTAACACACAGCCCTCATGAATGTTCTTTTTTGATATATGGATTCTAATATTTCAGCTCTTATTTTATATGCATTTTATAATGCGCACTGAATATCTTCCCACTTGCTCAATTATACTTCACAAGCATTGTAATGCTTTTTATATATCTTTGCTTGCTTTCTTTGCCTATTCACTCTTTTAACAAAGAAGTATGAAAAGACTTCTATGAAATTAATTTTTAAAAATTACAGGCATTTGGATTGTTATTAATACAAAAAGTAAAACATTTTCAATACTTTCTCACAAAACTGACAACTAATCGTAGTTCACTTTTTTGATCACAGGAGAGTCAAATTATTACTATACCATTGAAAAATTGCACAATTCCACCCCCCACTGTGCCTTAGAACTTTTAGTTCAGGAAACAGTGAAAATGATATGTTGTTTGTGGCATTAACTCTACTTAATTTGGAACCTTAGAATATGTTTATTTTCTTCCATTAAATCCTTAATGCATTTTCAGGATAACATTTAAATATTTTAATATGTCAAATATGGATTTTGTGTTAACACTCTAAGGCTTTCTAACTTATATTAATATTTTTTGGTGGATCAGAAAACCAGTTGATCTGTACTTTATTATCTACTTTATATTATGAGTATAAATTCATCTGCTGCCTAGAGAAGAATTATGTCCTCTAGGTCCATTCTGTTATTATAAACAGATTTCTAGTGATGTGAATAATATCGATGTGAATAATTCGCCCATTTTTTCCTCCAGAAATGATGCAATCATACATTCTCCTTCATCCCTGAATTTGGTTAAATTGTGGCAGCTCCTTGCATCATGCGCCCTCACACTGAGAACATTTTAAGGAAGAGGCACTGCTTGGCTAATGCTGGGAAAATGCCAATGGACAGGTTGACTTAATAACTTGTTGCTCTTATTGTTTCTGGGGTAAAATGGATGAGAAAATATGGAAGATTAGACTCCTAGTATGGTTCTGAGAGGCTGCGGGTAAGAGGAACATTTGCTTTTGAGAACAAGCTTGCAGTAATATCTTTATAACCATGCCGGGAAATATGAGGGTAGCAGGAAGGGAAAGGGTGGCTGTTCTCTGGGGGAGTTTAGAGATTACCTACTTTGTGGTCTTCACAGGAGTTGTCCCATTTCCTCTACTTCATGCTCCCTTTGTTTGGCAGAGGGTGGAAATGAGGTCATAGGGAAAAAAAGAAAAAGGAGGAAGAAAAAAATG
>PVKH010017346.1:0-15446 GCA_004027955.1 Chaetophractus vellerosus | reverse complement strand
GGTTAAAGAGAATATTAATCAAAGATGGATTTGCGTCACTTGTCTCCAAAGCAAGCAAATCTGGTGTATTATCTGATCAAAATGATTTCCTTAATATAGAATCACTTGCTAATCCTCTACTTTTCAGTCTGATCTAATCCATTATCTAGTGAGTAGTCTTACATCTTTTTCACCTACATTTTTGTTCCTCCAGTTTTTTGACGGTCAGCATAATAGGTAAGAGCATAGATTCTGGGAGCAAACTGTTAGTTTCTAGCTGTTGACCATGGGCCAATTTACTTAACTTCATCTGTAAAATGGGGATAACAGGGTTGTTGTGGGGATTAAGTGAGTTCTGTGTACAGCATTTATAACAACAGCTGGCGCAAAGGAGGTGTGTGAAAGTGCTAACTATATTACCCTGTTTACTCTCACTGGGCTCAGCAACTGACCATGTTGATCTTTGCCCTAAGGGCACTCAATAGCTGGGGAGTGTTTCCCATCTACCATGTGTGTGGATAGTTTTATAGCTATTCTTTCTAAGAAATAGGAAATTGTGATTCTCTGTTTTCATGCACTGATCAATCATTTGGGGGAACCATAAGTACAGTGATTCCCACTGGAATTCAGAGAGGAAGCAGTCATGAATTTGAGACTAGAGTTTTTTCCTCTATAGAAGCTGAAGTAAAATTCTCTGGTCATTCCTCCTATTCATTTTATTTTTTCTTCTGTGAATTACAAATGATTCATAAATATTGAAACTAGTGTTGTTAACAAGAAAATGCTTCTTTGATTAGTAAAAATATACCACTAAACCTTATCATTTCTGTGCACCACTTTCATCTAGTGGACTAGGATCTCAAAAACAGCACAAGATTGCAAAGCAATGAGGCTTGGCAGTGACCTGAAAAGATTTACCTAGAATTATATGAAATTGCTTCATTAAAAATGTACATTTCAAGTGAGGGAAACTACACCTTTGTAATTTTCCTGTCCAGAGACTAGCATACACTTTAGAATATATGCCTTTTAAATACCATATGATTTAAAAATACGTTTGGCTGTACTTTGCCATGTCCACTACATTATGGCTGTAATTCAGAGCACTTATTGACATTATAAGTCATTATTTCCTTGATTAGTCAAGAGAAGCTGCAATTGATTAAAGGAGAAAAGGCAGATCTGAAGCAATAGATATGGATTCTAATTTCACAGCTTCTTTTCTGTTTGCTCTACAAAGTAAAGCTCTCTGACAGTAATATTAACAATTGCTTACTAAATTTAAGTAAGCACTAAGCATTTTGCTGAGTATATTGAAAATTTATTTATAATTGTTCAAATTCAAAGGTTGTAGTTGAGTTTAAGTAAAATGTGAAATCCTAATGGAAATTATTTATTTATTATTATTATAAACAGAAATTATTTAAAGCTACTTCATTTGGATGAATGCTTATTTAAGATGTTCTATTATCCAATAGAACAACAATTCTAGGAAACACCAAGGCAACTCTATGTAAAGATATAATGGGGAAGATCAGCACATATTTACTGAAAATTAGAGCATCATTTTTTCTAAGAAACTTCCCATCCTCTAAACTAATTTCCACCTATCTCCGAGGTCATTATATTAAAAACTACCCAGGGACCTTTGAAAATGGAGAAAGCATTTCTGGGGGCTGACCCCAGAAACCTTCAAGCCAGTGTCTCTGAGTTATGCGTCTCTGGCATGAGTGTTGAGAGTGCTCATAGGGTAAGAATGCTTCAGCAAGGCTACGATGTCTGGGAAGACAATTAATGCTTAACCAGAAGCTGTCTCAGCAACAAAGATCTACCTTCCTTCCCTGGTTGTCTTACATTTATCTCTTCTGGATACTGTGCTTTGTTTCTGGGAGCTACCGTAACAAAGTACCAAAACCACTTGGCTGAGAATGTGGAAAAGAGATATGAGACCAGATAGAAGCTAGGAATCTGAAATCAAGGTGTCCTCTGAAGCTTGTAGGGTTCTGGCAGTGGCTTGTTGGTAATTCACGATGTTCCTTGGCTTGCGGAATAACTCAACCTCTGCCTCCATCACATGGCCATCTCCCTCTCTCTGTATCCTACTTCTTATGAAGACGCCAGTCATATTGGATTAGGACCTATCTTAATCCAGTTTGGCTTCATCTTAACTTATAACATCTTCAAAGACCCTATTTCCAGATAAGGACTTTAACAAATCTTTTGGGGGGACACAAGTCAATCCATAACACTAGTCTTTTATTCCTTGAATGACAAAGAGTAATTGCCCAGAGAACTGGCACATAAGGGTCACTAAATGGCCACTGGAGTAAATTGGAAATTAGATGCCAGTTAACTTAGCTTTCTACAACCACACCTTAAATAACAAGCATAAACAATAATTGGTTATATATAAAGTGTATCCTCTTCTTTGGAAGTGGGCTTCCTTTTTTCAATAAAGCCCATTTTTATTAGAGATGTGATGGTTGGAGATAAAGGCAGCCACCTTTTGACCATAATGATATTAGAACTTTTGAGAGGAAAAAAAATATAATTTCTTACTCTGCTTATAATTTTGGTGCTGTGCAAATGCACATTATACAATGCAACTACAGACAGTGTCGACAACTCTAAGACCAGCCAATTGACAGTTATCTGAAGCTGACAGTTGTCAGAAGTTCAAATTCTGAAACCAAGTACAATGGAAGAAAAATTATTAATGTATTATTGTTTCTGAATTTCATTTCCTTCTTCTGCTGAGAAGATTCTGGTTTCTTTGGGTCCATTTTGTCCATCTCTGGCATCATTTGAGGAGAGCTGCCTTGACTGAGGGATAATTTTAAGCTCTTGTAATGTAGAATCAGAAGACAAGGACTATGGCAAAAGGTTTAAGAATCTTGCAGGTTGAGTTAGGGGGAAAGATTTTTTTTGCTTTTGTTTTTTGGATACTTTTTTCTTAGAATGTAGAAAAAGGAGATATGAGAGCAACTGTGGCATGCAAGAAAAGGTCATAATAGGTTCAAGAAATGGAAGTGTGGCAGGTACTGTGGGTGACTCACTTGACACCTGATGTAGCTTCCTTTCTCTCTCGCCTTCCTCTAGAATACAGGCTAGAAAACAAAGTGCTCAATTTCTCAAGTTCCCTTGCAAGTTGGAGTGGCCATGGACATATTTCTGGCCAGTAAGATACGGGTTAAAGTACGTGGGGAGATGAAAATTACATTTCGCCTGAATGTAATAAGGTGAATAATCTTGTTAGGAGAAAGCTTTGGTCCCCTTTCCCTTCCTCCCACTCAAACACGGATGTTCTCCTTGAAGCTGCAGTTATCATCTTGGAAGCATAAGGACAAAAATCAGTTGTCAACGATGGCAAAATAAGACAATAAGACAGAGGGAGCCACATTGTGGATCTCCTGCACTTTACCTAGATTGCCTACTTCTATGGTGTGAAAAACAAGAACAAAGAAAAACCTTATGCACCAGACAGGGTCTTGGATGACTCAAGTGGTAAACATAAAAGGTGCAAAACAATAGCTAGTGATGTTGAGCGTCTTAACATCACTTGAAGTGCTCAACATCACCAGCTGTTAGGGAAATGCTGATTAAAACTACAATGAGATCATTTCACGCCTTAGAGTATGTCCATTATTTTTTAAAAAACCGTAAAACTACAGGTGCTGGAGAGGATGTAGAGAATAGAAACACTCCTTCGCTGTTGGTGAGAGTGTAAAATGGTGCAGCCTCTGTGGAAGACAGCTTGGCAGTTCATCAGGAAGCTAAATATAGAACTGCCGTATGATCCAGCCATCCTGCTCCTAAGAATGTATTCAGAAGAACTAAAAACAAGGACATAAACAGATATTTTCACAACGATGTTCATAGTGGCATTATTCACAACTGCTAAAAGATGGAAGCAACTGAAGTGCCTGTCAGCCCATGACTGGGTAAACAAAATGTGGAATTGGCTGTAAGAAGAAAATGAACTTGGAAAGCACATGACAACATGGATGAAGCCTGAGGATAGTACTTTGAGTGAAATAAGCCAGACACAAAAAGATGAATATTGTATGTTCTCACTGATATGAGCTAAATACGATGAGTAAATTTATGGAGTTAAACTGTATACTTATAAATTAGTAGGAGACAGAATGTGGGTGAGAAAGGAGAATTCAAACTGAACGTATATAGAATGTTTAATAAGGTCATTGTAAATATGTGGAAATGGATAGAGTTGATGCTAGCACATTATAATGAGTTCTAACTAACACTGCTGATTTGTAAATGTGATTGTGGCTGAAAGGGGTAATCCGGGGAGGTTAAAGTTAATTGAAAGACATCTAGAGGATAATCTAGGGGCTGTATAACAGTGATTCTGGTGGTAGATGAGGATTGTGTTAATATAAATACAAGAATGTTTCTCTATTACAAGGTGTTAAGAACATAGTGATACATGGGGAAAATATAACTAAGGTAATTTATGGATTATAATTAACAGTAATATTGTAATATTTTTGTACCAAATGCAAAGATGGTACTATATCAATGCTAAAGGTAAAAAAAAAAAAAGAATATGGGATTTAGTTTTATGAGATATGAATATGATCAAGAATGTTTTTCATTTTCTTTATTAACAAGGAGAATTTGGCCCTGTCATTTAATCAATCTGTGCCCATTTATGTATCTTTCTGAACACTGGAGAAACAACTGAGTTTGTTTTAAGGATTAAATGGGATAAATATACCTGTACAGATTTTTAAAAAAGTAATGCTTCCATAATTTCTAAGCCGCCTTTTGTCTGCTGTTTTATTTTTTGAAGTTGAAATAAAGTTTAAAAAATACTGAAAATTAATTTAAGGAAGGTGCAAGCAAGGTTAAGGGTCTTAACAGGATTCAGTGCAGCAACCAGGGCCTATAAACAGTGAGAAGCCTGAAAAGTTAAGGGGAGAGAACAGGGTTTACTGGAGCCAGTAAGAACCTTGAATTAGGGAAGAATTGCTGCTGGCTGCAATCTGTGGTTATAAAGGAAAGGAACTCCCCCAGACCTGCAGCTAGGCAGGGGGTGGAGAGGGGTGTGGGGTATATGGGGAAAATGAATATGTGATACTTTCTCTCTTCCTACCTAAACTAGAGAGCAGTGGAGTTAGGTTAGCCTCCAGGGACAAAGAGCAGGGTAGAAATTGGTAAGATTGAGATTAACCAGTACACTTTAATAGTTTAAACCACTGTACAGTTGTCAGTGGAGGATAATTAAGCCACTCAATGAAATGTAATCTCACCTGATACCGAAGGTGGCTGTTTCAGTTTGCTAAAGATGTTCAAGCAGATACAGTAAAATGAGTTGATTTTTTTATTTTTATTTTTTCCCCTTTATTTTAAAAGGAGCTTTAGATTATAGAAATGTTACATCAAAAATAAAGGGGATTCCCCTATACCCAGTTGGAGCTGTGTTCTGATGCCTTACCGAGGAATGAACATTTCTTTTGCTCTCCAATAAATAACCCCTTTGGGTTATAATAACTGTGTTTAAATCCAGACTTTTCCTATCTTGACTTGGTTGTGGAGATTTGGACTTAGTTTATTTTTAAATATATTTTTTTCACTTAAATTTCTCTAGACATTAGATATTACACCAAAATGTTCCCTTTGGCTAAACTGTACAATGGAGAAAGTCTCTTGGACACATAATGCTTTGGTTTGGGACATTGATCCCTTAATGAATATTGAGATGTTATTGTGAAATACTGAGTTTTAACTGTAGATCATTAATAGAACATATGGGAAAGCTATCATTCAGTTCATAAAGACCGACTCTTCCGCTACTTACCAGGAAATATAGGTTCTGAATGCCTCTGGCATATTTGTACATTGTGACACATAACTGGATTTTTTGAGGTCTTTAAATGATAAAAATGAGAAATGATGAAAGGTTCTCTGGGGAAATATGACAAAATCCTTGAGTCAAAAATTACCCCCAAATAGAACATGTTCAAAGGGACTTTTTGTCTGAATAGGGAATAAAATTATTATTTTTTTTCACGCAAACTACATATACTTTTACAACTTAGAATTTAGCAACTCATCTAAACCACTGAACGTTAGGAAGTATTCCTGCCCAGTTTCTTAGAACTTTCATTGTTCCCTTTTCTTCTGAAGGCTATTGTTATGAACATATGTGTCAAAAATGATTTACGTGTTTCAGGATAAGTCTTGGTCGATGTTATTCAAAATCTTACTGTGCTGATTCAGGACTGCATTGAGAACAAATTTATGACTTGACTTGGTCAAGCTGTACAAAACTCTCTTTAAGGTTTTAGATTGTTCAAATCAAATTACATCATGAATTCTACAATCTTTCTGTTCAAATAGTTTTAGTTGTAATTGCATGAAGGCTATATAGTGAAAGGCATTTTTCATTGATACTTACTGAACTTAAAATTATAAATAAGGAGGAAGCATTAATTTTGCCCTCCAAACAAGAGATACTAATTTAGCAATACTAATTATATTATATTTTTTAAAAATTTAATTTTTTTAAAGATACTTAGATTATTGAAATGTTACATAAAAAATTTAGAGGATTCCCACATGCTGCACTCCCCACATCTCCTATGCTTTCCCACATTAACAACATCCCTCAGTGTGGTACAGTCATTGTAATTGATGAACACATTTTGGAGCATTGCCACTAAGCATGGATTACAGATTACATTGTAGTTTACACTCTCTCCCACACAATTTTGTAAGTTATGACAAGATATATAATGACTTGTATTTGTCATTGCAATGTCATTCAGGACAATTCTCAAGTCCTGAAAATGCCTCCCATATTACACCTGTTTTTCCCTCTTGCTGCCTTCAGAACCTCCAGTGGTCACTGCCTCAACATCAATGATATAATTTTTTCCATTGCTAGAATCACAATGAGTCTATAGTAGCATACCAGTAAGTCTCCTTTAGTCCATAGTTTGTTCCCCAATATTGTTCCCCAATTTGATTCCCCAATATTGACCTCTAATTGAGAGGGGGCTGTAATACCTTAGGGCTGATGGATAGGGCCTCTTGCTTGCAGATGTAGACTTTCTCAGTTCCTTGGTATGGTAGTTGTCCATCATCACCTCCTTGTTAGTTGTCCTGGGTGAGACCAATGATCTGGAGAGTAGGTATTGCAATTCTGTTGAGATTCAGGGCCCAGTTGGCACATGGACTGTCCAAAGATTTAAGACTCTTGGACATATACCTACCAACTCTAGTAATAATTATAGGTTCAAATAGAAGGACAGAAGAGCCATGTGTAGGGAAACCACAACTGAGTCCAACTCTATCATACTGGGGAGCATAAATTCCAAAGTTGGGCCCACTGGCAAGGCACTTAACTCCTGAGCTATCTTCCCGGACTATAGTGTCTGGACATCTCCAGAGCCCTCAGGAGATCCATTATTTGGGGTATTATCTACTTTGGCATTCAATGAGATCCCCCTGAGACATGCATAAGTGTAATCTCTGGGATGACATCTCAACTCACTTTGA
The DNA here is from genome assembly GCA_004027955.1 of Chaetophractus vellerosus. Taxonomy (NCBI): domain Eukaryota; kingdom Metazoa; phylum Chordata; class Mammalia; order Cingulata; family Chlamyphoridae; genus Chaetophractus; species Chaetophractus vellerosus. The sequence goes on along the minus strand of PVKH010017346.1, from coordinate 7,943 downwards.
AGTTTCTTTACCATATAAACTCATTCGTCTTTACCTTTTCCCCCTTTTGGTCAAGGTCTTTTTCCAGTTGTAGTGCTAGTTGGTGCTTGGTAGTAATACCTCAGTGCCAGCAAGGCTCATCCCCAGGAGTCATGTCCCATGCTGAGGGGAAGGTAATGTATTTATATGCTGAATTTGGCTTAGAAAGAGGTCACATTTGAGCAATAAGAAGGCTCTCAGGAGGTAATGTTTAGGCAGCCTATAATACTAAGCTAAGTTTCAATTTCAAGAGTAAAGGTTCATAAGCACAGTCATTAATATCAAGGGCCTGTCAATGGACCATCCTCCTTCACTAGTACTGCCCCTGTACTCAGGGTATCCTTGCTGTTCCGTTAGAGAATGTGACAGAGCTCTCCAGGAATTCGATATTCTTTTGGTTATTGTGTGAATCTCCACCCACTGTGACAATGCTCCATGAACATTTAAATATATTTATATGCCTTATGTGTATGTCCAGGTGAGCCTTCTCCCATGTATTCCCCCATCACTGACACCCTGTACCAATGATCCTCCCCTGCCACAGTTGTAACCCTTCAGTGATCCAAAACCTCTTAAAAAATGAAGCCAATAAAATAGCCAAATACAATTAATAAGAAAATGAAACAATAATGATAGTTTTAAAAATAAGAACTAAAATACAAAATTAAAAAAAAATAAAATAAAAAAATAAAAAACTGCTTGGGATAATAAAAAATAAAAAATATTTTCAAAAATTTGACATTTTGCCTTTCCTCATTGTAGGATCCATTGTCCTGTATGTACAGTGACATTTTCTTCTGTTTGTTCCCCCAGTGTAATACTTTTCAATTTGTCTTCAAAGAAGCTTTAGGTTACAGAAAAGTTATGTATCGAATACAGGGGACTCCCATATACCCAACATCCTCCCCCTTTCCCCATTAATAACATTTTATATGTGGATGGCACATTTCTTACAACTGATGTAAAAATATTGAAACATAGCTACTAACCATGGTTAATGGTTTTCATTATGGCTTACATTTTGGACCATACACTTTTATAAATTTTGATGAATTTTAACATGGCCTCTATTCATCATAGCAAGATTGTGTAGAACACTTCCATCGCTCCCCAAATGCCCCCTGTTCCATCTATTCCACTCTTCCCTCCCCCTCCCCTCGGGACCCATGGCACTACCAAGCTTCACTCCTTGAAAGACAAGATTCATAGTCACTTGCAATAACCCTGAGGACTTGACACACTGGTCTGTCCTTCCCTATTAGGCACTGTCCATGCTTTCGAGAGACTCCCACCCCTCTATCTGAGAACATAGCAGGCCTCCCCATGATGGGAGTCCACCACCTTCATGCTCATTATGTGGATTTCCACCCACTGATATGACAAGATGATCACTCACACACTCCCTAGAAGCCTGCCCCAGGTGCACCCTGTCCTGAATGCCACCCACATCCAACACCCTAAACCAGTAACCTTCCCCTGCCATATTTGCCAAAAAAGCATTCCCAACAGTATGCTTTCACCCATGTACCCGTCAATCCCCAGTGTTCACCTCCCCTCTCCCCTAACCCTCCCCCCAGTTCCATGTACAGTCCATCCCACCCTCCCCACCCTACCCACCCTGACAAACCAGCATTGCCCAACCCAATAGTGTCACTGCACCACTGTCATGCCCCTCTACTACACAACTACACACTTCCACCTTATCATAGATTTTCCCCATATGGTTGTTGGATCAACAACCTTCTTCTCCCTTTCTATTTCCTGTAAATCTATCTTCCAAACTTTAGCTCTTGCTAAGTTCTCTGTGACTTTAAAACACGGTTTGCCTTTCCTCCAGTTTCCAATAATAGTTTCATTATTTACTTTTAAGATCTCATAAAAAGTCTCTTTAGAGTCTGTATTACTATCAACAGTCTCTTCAAAGCACTGTAGATCTTTTCTATCAAGCATCTCACAATTCCTCCCCAAAATGCCCATTTCTAAAACTGTTCCAGCATTTTGGTAATTGCAAAAGCATGACCCCACTCTCAGGACCAAATTCTGTATTAGCTAAAGGGGTGCTGATGCAAAATACCAGAAACCTACTGGCTTTTGTAAAGGGTATTTACTTGGGGTAGAAGCTTACAGTTACCAGGCCATAAAGTATAAATTACTTCCCTCAAAGTCTGTTGCCACATGTTGGGGGCAAGATAGCTGCCAACATCTGCCAAGACTTCAAGCTTCTTGGGTTCCTCTCTTCCTGAGGCTCCATTTCTCTCCAGGCTCAGCTGTTGTGCTCTCTCGGCCAGCTGTAGACTATTAGGTGAATGGCTCTGTCTCTCTCCCTCGGGTCTCTGCCGTGTCTAAGGAGCTGTCTCTCTTCCTCTGTGTTCTTTTCCTGTGTGTTCACTTCCTGGGCTCCAGCTCAAAACTCAGCATCAAGACAACAACTCACTCCTCTGCTCTGCCATGTAGTTTTATCTGAGAGTCCCCGCCCACCAAGAGGGCAGGGATGCAATGTCGTACTGACATGACCCAATCAAAGTCCTACTCCTAATTTAATCAATTAAAAGCGATACCTCTGACAGACCAGTTTACAAATATAATCCAATAACTATTTTTGGAATTCATAAACAATTCCAAATTGCTACACCCTTTATCATGTCAAGGAAGTTTCTTTCTATACCTATCTTTTGTAGTGTTTTTATAAGGAAAAGTTGCTGTATTTTGTCAAATGCTTTTTCTGCATCTATAGAGATGATCAGGTGGTTTTTTCTTTCAATATGTTTATGTGGTGAATTACATTGATTGATTTTCTTATGTTGAACCATCCTTTCATACCAGGGATGAAACCTACTTTGTCATGGTATATCAATCATTTGATGTATTGCTGACTATGATTAGCAAGTATTTTAGCATCTAGGTTCATTAGAGAGATTGGTCTATAGTTTTCCTTTCTTGTGATGTCTTTGTTTGGCTTTGGTATTAGGATGATGCTGGCATCATAGAATGAGTTAGGCAATGTTCCCTCCACTTCTAATTTTTGGAAGAGTTTAAGCAGGATTGGTGTTAGTTCTTTCCAGAATGTTTGGTAGAATTTACTCGTGAAGCCATTTGGTCCTGGGCTCTTCTTAGCTGGGAAGCTTTTGATGACAGATTCTATCTCGTTACTTGTGATTGGTCTGTTTTTGTTTTTCTTTTACAATCCACAAGTCTTTTATTTTATTTACATCTCTTATGCCATGAATTCATAGGGAATAAGTTCCAGTAGCTCAGGCTCTTTTCCATTGGTTCTCACAAAGTGTGCTTCTCTGGGTGGAGCAGGCTGGTGCTTCAGTTGGACCCAGGTACCTTTCTCTTTGGCTTCCTTCTTTTTCTGATCATTTTCTTTCACACGCTTTAGGAAGCTATTTCGGCTCTTAGAGTGCTTAATATGCTCAATGCATACATTAATTCTCTTGGCAAGAATCTTGCCCTTAACCTGTTCGTTTACCACTATACCAACAGCATGCTGGGTAACGTTGTAGACTCTTCTGATTTTGCCATGGAAACATTTGTGGGGCATTCCTTTTTGAACAGTGCCCATTCTCTTTTTGTCTACGATACCATCTTTCTTGTAGATTCGCATATATGTGGCCAAAGGAACAACTCCATGTTTTCTAAAAGGCCTAGAAAACATGTAGTGGGTTCATCTCCTCTTTCCCTTTGTGTTTGTCATTTTGGCAAATTAACTGCAAGATGGCAGTTCCGGCCGAAAGGGTGTGATTGGTCTGTTGATATCATCAATTTCTTCTTTCGACAATGGGCTGCTTGTGTGTTTCTAGGAATTTGTCCATTTCCTCTAAATTATCCATCTTGTTGGCACATAATTTTTCAAAGTATCCTCTTAGGATTCTCTTTTTCTGTGGGGTCAGTGGTGATATCCCCTTCCTCATTTATTACTTTATGTCTTGGCATCTTATCTCTTTTTTTCTTTGTTCACCTAGCTAAAAGTTTGTCAATTTTATTAATCTTCTTGAAGAACCAGCTTTTGGTTTGTTTATTTTTCCGTGATTTCTTATATTCAATTTCATTTAGTTCTGCTCTAATCTTTGTTATTTCTTTCTTTCTACTTCCTTTGGGGTTAGTTTTCTTCTTTTTCTAATTCCTCCAGGTGTGCTGTTAGTTCTTTGATTTTAGCTCTTTTTTTTCAAAATATAGGCATTTATGGCTATGAATTTCCCTTTCATTACAGCTTTTACTGTGTCCCATAGGCTTCGATACATTTTGTTGTCATTTTCATTTGTTTCATGGTAGTTAATGATTTTTTTTTGGTTTTCCTCCCTGATTCACTGTTTGTCTAAGAGTGTGTTAGTCTTTTTGCCTAATCTGGTTCTCTGCCCCATACTGATTTCCAGCTTCATTCCGTTGTGGTCAGAGAAATTACTTTGTATTATTTCCATCTTTCTGAATCCATTGAGAGTTATTCTGTGGCCTAGCATGTTATCTATCTTGGAGAATGATCCATGTGCACTCAAGAAGAATATATATCCTGCTGTATTTGGGTGTAATATTCTGTATATGTCTATTAGGTCCAGATCCTCTAATGTATTATTCAGAGTCTTTGTTTCTTTATTGATTACCTGTTGAGATGCTCTGTCTAATGGTGCCAATGGTGTTTTAATGTCCCCCACAATATTTGTAGAGGCATCTATTTCTCCACTTAGTTTTTCCAGTGTTTGCCTCATGTATTTTGAGGCACTGATTAGGTGCATAAATGTTTATGATTGTTATTCCTTCTTGGTAGATTACACCTTTTATTAATATATAGTGTCTTTCATTGTCTCTTACAATAGTTTTGCATTTAAAGTCTAATTTGTCCAGTATTAGTATAGCTACTTCTGCCCTTTTTTGGTTGTTGTTTGCTTATAAAATTGTTTTCCATCCATTTGCTTTCAGCCTCCTTGCATCCCTGGGATTAAGGTGGGTTACTTGTAAACAGCATACAGATATATCATATTTCCTTATCCATTCTACCAATCTGTATCTCTTGATTGGTGAGTTTAATCCATTAACATTCAATGTTATTACTATCAAGGAATTACTTATATTAGCCATATTTCCTTTAGGTTTATGTATGCCATATATTGTTTTTATTTCTCTTTTTATCTTTTTAGTTGTTCTTACACTCTCCTCCAACCCTCTCTCTCTCCTGTTTTTTTCCTTTCGACCCGCAGAACTCCCTTTAGTATTCTTGAAGGGCAGGTTTCTTATTGACATACTCTCTTAATTTCTGTTTATCTGTGAATATTTTGAACTCTCCTTCATTTTTGAATGCCAGCTTTGCTGGATAGAGAATTCTTGCCTGGAAGGTTTTTCTTTTAGCACCTTAACTATGTCATGCCACTGCCTTCTTGCCTCCATAGTTTCAGATGATAAACCAACATTTAATCTTATTGCACTTCCCTTGTGTGTGATGGTTCTCTTTTATATTCCTGCTTTCAGTATTTTCTCTGTCTTGAGCATTGGACAATTTGACAAGTATATGTCCTGGAGCAGGCCTGTTAGGATTTATACTGTTTGGGGTGTGCTGAGCTTCTTGGACATGTGTGTCCATCTCCCTCAAAAGGGTTGGGAGGTTTTCAGCCATGCTTTCCTCCAACACTCCTTCTGTCCCCTTTCCCTTCTTTTCTCCCTCTGGAATGCCTATAATGCCTCTTTATGCATTTTGTGTTGTCATTCAAATCCCTAAGTCTCTGCTGGTTTTTTCCTGTCTTTTTATCTATCTGTTCTGCTGTTTGATTTCAGATGTATTGTATTCCACATCATTGATTCTTTCCTTTGCTTGTTCAAATCTGCTGTGATGTGCTTCCAGTGTATTTTTGATTTCTTAGATTGTGCCATCCATCACCATCATATCAGTTATCTTTTTATGTAAGTTTACAATTTTTTTCAGTATGTTATCCTATTGTCTTCTTTTTATTTCATTTTTATTTATTTATCCCTCCCTTGCTGCTTGTGCTCACTGTGTCCATTTGCTGTGTGCTTTTCTGTGTCTGCTTGTCTCCCTTTGTTGAGTCATCTTGCTGAGCCAGCTCACCACGCCATGCGGACCATCTTGCCTTCACCAGGAGACCCTGGGAATTGAACCTGGGGCCTCAGATATGTTAAAAGGGAGCCCAACCACTTGAGCCACATCTGCTTCTCCCTAGTGTCTTCTTAATATCCTTAATTTCTTCTTGCACTTCATTAAGTTGATTCATGATATTTGTTTGGACATCTCTCATTAGTTTGTTCTATGTTCTGCATCTCCTCCTAGTTTTTAGTTTGTTCATTGGACTGGGCCATGTCTTCCTGTTTCTTAGTATGACTTGTAATTTTTTGTTGGCGTCTAAGCATCTGTTTGTCTTGATGGGTTTATTCAGTTGATTAACTTCTCTCTCTCTATTCTATGGTTTTACTTTGTTGTTGTTGTTTTTTGTGTGTGTGTGGTAAGGTTTCACTTTGACACTCCCTTGGGGAAAAAAAGTAGGACCAGAGAAATGGAAAGAGATAGGAAGAGTAAAAGAATTATAGTAATAACAATTGTAAAAGTTAGGAGAGGAACTGTACAAGACCTAAGGAATTGAAAATTAACATGAGTAAGAAGTACAAAGGAATAAGATTAGAAAAGTGGAATAGAAAAAAATGAAAGAAGAAACAGAATAGGGAAAATATATAGAATGAATTGAGGCTAGAATGATGAGAAGAGGGGGAAAGAAAAAAGAAAAGAGAGAAGAAAAAAGAAGTAAAAATGAAAGAAAACCTAGAAAAAGAGAGAGAGAAATAAAAACAAGAAAAACTGAAGACCAAACAAAAAGAGTGGAATGAAAGAACAAAAACAGAAAACAGAAGATATAAAGGTGAAGAAGTGAAAAATAGTGTGGGTAGAGAAAATGGTAAACAAAAGATAAAAAGAAAAAAACCCAAACAAACAGAGAACCAAAGGAAGGGGAAACACAATAAACTAGAAACAAGACAGCAGTGACTCGTTTAAAAAGAGGAGAAAGAAGAAAGAAAAAGATCAAAAAACAAAATAAACATGGAAAAACCACTTCTCTCTTAGACCCCTAAGGATCTTTTCAGGCTGTTGGTGTTCATCAGTCTATCACTCTGCAGCCTGCCCTCTGCAGGTTTTGAACTAGGTTTTAGTGAGTAAAGTAAGGAAAAAAAAGAGGAACCCTTATTTAAAAAAAAATAGGATATCCAAGGAAAGCTAATACAAAGAGAATGTCTATATGTTCCCTGTCATTAACTCCCAGCCAGATGCCTGATAAACTGGTAGATCACTTTTCTAAGAGCTAGGAACCAGGGACCTTGAATATACTAGGTAGGAATTCTTCTACTGAACTAACCTGTTTCCCTAGGTTAATTTGCCTTTCAGAAGGCTATCTGCCCCTTTTTCCTAGGGCATGTTAGATTCTCTGCAGTTCGCTAGAGTCCTGCTGATTAGCTGTCTGCCTCTACCTCCTCTCTGATGTAATTCCTCTCTTTACCTACGTGGCTGGGCCTGACAGCCTCCTTGAGGAGCTCCCCCTCCCCTCTCCCTGTTGGGTCGGGGTCCCTTCTGATATTCAAGGTAGGCCCAGTGGGATAAACTCACCGCAAAGAAACCACTCTCCACTGTCCAAGACCCCTCTTCCTCCCAGGGAATCTGCCTTTACATTCCTTTCAGAAAAGGGAGCCAGCAGCTCCAGCTAGCTTATCCATTCTGAGGGCTGGGTATATGTGCCATTTCCAGCCACAGGGGTGCACGACCCACGATTTTTCCCTGGCTTCCCTATCTGTCCAGTACCCTCCTAGATGATACAGAGCACCTTCCCATTCAATATATATCCAAAGGAGCTGACGGGGAAGAAGATGCCCACTCTCCTTTCAGTTAGATACAATTCACCGGGAGTTTTATCCTTGCTTTATATCTCAGGGGT
>PVKH010017345.1:0-15436 GCA_004027955.1 Chaetophractus vellerosus | reverse complement strand
GAAAAAAATATTTGTAAGAGATGGGTATGGAAGCATTTTGATGTATTTTATTCCTTTATTACAGAAAAAACAACTCAGAAGAAAACAAGGAAATATATTTTAGATGTTTTAGTCAGCCAATGGGTGTTGAGGCAAAATACCAGAATTTGGTTGGTATTTATTTGAGTTGGAAGCTTACAGTTACCAGTCCATAAAGCATAAGTTACTTCCTTCACCAAAGTCTGTCACCACGTGTTGGAGCAAAATCGCTGCCAACATCTGCAAGGGTTTGGCTTCCTGGGATCTTCTCTTCCCAGGGCTCATTTCTTTCTAGGCTCAGATGCTCTTCTTTCTCCACAAGGCAGTTGTGGACTACCAGGCAAATGGCTCATCTCTCTTCTTGGGACCTCTGCTGTGTCTAATAGAACCTTTTCTCTGCTTCTCTGGGTCCTTACTTTCCAGGCTCCAGTATCCAAAATTTCAAACTTCCTTCTCTGCAGTTTAGTTTCTCTCTGAGTCCCACCTACCATGTAGGCAGAATGTAACATCCTACTGACATGGCCTAATCAAAGCCTTAATCATTATTTAATCAAGTAAAAGAGAAACCTCTGAATGCAATATAATCTAATATGCCCGTTGGTACAGACCAGTGTGCAAACATAATCCAATATCTATTTTTAGATTTCATAAGCTATACCAATCTGCTGCAGATGTTATTTCAGATAGCTGGATTTCTTTAAGACAACATGATATTGAAATTATAATTAGAATTTTGTTTCTGAAAATTTTTTTCAAAAGGAATTTTGAGTATAGATTTAATTCTCACTGTTACCTAAAGTGTCTTTGTTCCAATAGACATATGAGTTTTCTTTGCATAATTGATTAAAAAATGATGTATTGAAAATGATTCGATTAAATCTCAAATATATTCTTAAGTATTAACTTTTGATTACCTTGTTTTCATGAGATTGTTATGGTGGACAATCATCCTTGCTGGGGGAAAAATGAATATTATTAAAATAAAAGTAAATTCCCACTAATAATATACATTCAAATAAATAAATCTTACTATAAAAATAAACAAAGGAGAATTAGTAAGGCTGAAGCAGGTGTGTATTGAGCTAATGGGAGATCATTCCTTGGGGATTTGTTCTTTGGGTGTAAACTTTGAGGAATAATGATAAATGAACATTCATTTATCATCAGTGTTCATAGCAGCATTTTTCACAATTGCCAAAAGGTGGAAACAACCAAGATCTTCATCAACAGAAAATGGAAATACAAAATGTGGTATATACATACAATGGAATATTACTCAGCTGTAAGAATGAATAAATTTTGACACATTGGATAACATGAATGAACCTTAAGAACTTTATGTTAAGTGATATTAGCTAATACAAAAGGAAAAATATTGTATGATCTCATTGATATGAAATAAGGAACATGAGCAGACTCATGGAAGTAGAGTTTGGAGATAGGCTGATAGAAGATAGGAGGCGTTTAGAATTAGTGAGCTGATTCTTAATCTGTGCATTATTTATCATTTGTATTGACTATTATAGTTTGGAAATGGATGGAGGTGATGGTGCACAGCAATGTGAGTATAATTAATGATGCTGAAGTGTGATCATGTACTTGGTTGAATGTGGAAGGTTGGGTCTGTACATGAGGATAGAAGCAAAGTTAGAGGATAAAATGGTCAACTTTATGTGAATTCTGGCATGACTGAAAATTAAAGTTAAGAAAATAAATATAAGAATTTTCTTACAGGATCTATTTTAAAGGTACATTTTTAGCAAAGGGTATCGATAGTGGTGTGAAAACACACCTAAAACGTACTTCTATGGGATATGAATGCATTCATATTGTCATTGGTAAGTATTCTCAATAGATAGAAGCTACAGAGCACCTAACAAAATATTACACTTAGATACTGTTGAAACCCTATTTTCTCAAATAAAAAGGCAAAAATATCTGAAATATATGTCATGACTACATAAAGAAAACAAGCCTAAATGCCATGTCCTCGATCTTAATTCTTGTATGTCTGAACCTTATTCCTGAAAAAGTGAAACATAGCTTAATTAAAGTTAATGCCTAATAGTTAACCCCTGAGGAACTCCTTGTTACTCAAATGTGGCCCCTCTCAAAACCAAGCTCTGATAATGAATGCACCACATTCCCCCCAATGTGGGACATAGCTCCTGCATTTGAGCCACCATGGAACTGAGGAATTATTACTAAGCATGGATCAGCAATGCATTCAGAAAAAGATCTTGACCAAAAGGGAGAAATAGTAAATAAAAAAGAGTTTTTATGGCTAAGATATTTCAAAGTATGTTGGGAGATCATTCTGAAGGTTATGCTTATGCAGGTCTCAGACAAGATTCACTAACTGCCACAGTAAATAAAGTGTCAAATAAGAGCATTCCTGAGGGCTCTAGGGACATCTGGACAAAAAAGGCCAGGCAAACAGCCTCATGAATTCAAGTCCCTTTCAGCGGACCCTATCTGGGAATATATGAGAATCTATCTCCCCAATATAACATAGTTATACTCATTTATATTTCCCCTAACCATGATTTTTTTATTCTTTAATTGCACCTATAATATTCGAGGTACCTGTTAAGTACATATCTCACAGACATAAATCTTCAGGTTGTTCTAGTGTCAGTTGAGCCCTCAATCCTCACAGAGCAACAGACAACAACACCTACTCTCCAGTTCTTTATGCTTGTCCTAGACAACCAACAAAACAATGATGAAGGACAGCATCCCCCAAAATGGGGAATGTTTGCAGCTGTGGACTGTTTTTGTCTATCCCTTGGTATCTGAGTCCCTTCTCAGTCTGGGGCTGTACTAGTTCCCTAGGAATTGAGGATTGAACAATTGTTGGGGGGTGTGACTAAGAATCAAAGTAAATTAGTTGTTATTGTTTTTGTTATATTGTGTTGATGGAAGAACATGTAATACTGATATAATGATATTGGATGCCAGGTGTTCAGAAGGGATAGGGTGATAAATGTGTAGGAACAGGGCATATTTGGAATGATGAAATACTTCTTTTTAATACTACAGAAAAAGACACATGATATTAAGCATTTGTCTAGGCCTATCAATCTGTACAGTACAACATGTAAACTATAATGTAAACTATACTCTTTGGTTAGTAGCAATGCTTTAATATTGGTTCATCAACTCAAGCAGATGTACCACACTAATCTTAGTAGTCAGTAACAGGGAAAACTATTTGTGGGTGTGTGGAAGATTATATGGGAATTCTTATACTTCCTGGGTAATTTTTCTATAAATGTAAATCTAAAAACTTCTCTAAAAATAATGTTTAAAAAAGTTCACTCTTATTTAAATATACTCCATTATTTCTATTGCCCCTATTTTATTATGTTCCATCAAAATAATTAAAGCAAATTTTTGTGTTGCAGCTTTACTTCCCTAAGTATGTTGAAAGACCATCCTATTTTCCCACCTAAAGTTCCCTAGAAGGCATGTGATATACCTCTGAGTAATGTACAAAGCCCTATCTCAAATGAAATAGTCAAGCTCATACTCTAGTTTGAGACTCAGGGTAATAGCTTCTAAAATATTATGTACCTGATGAAAATCTTTTTTTCTTATCTCTGGAACTGAACTGGTCACTTAATTAAACTACACTGTGAATATTATGCATTTGAATATTTATGCTAGCTAATTAATCTCTTCTATTCCACAGGAGATTCCCATGGGGAAAACACAATATTTCTCTTCTGCCGTAGAAGAGCAACAGATGAGATTTTTTGTCCCATAAAATTCAAGTGAAAGTTTCTGGAACAACAAACTGCATAAAAATGACTACATGTAAGCACTTTGTCTCATAATAAAAGTGATCCCTCAGTGGAAAAATAACATGGTATAGAATTGGAAAGGGAATGTAATAATTATTTTCTGTACATAGCCCTAGGTCTGATATGTACTAGCTATGTGGCTTTAGGATAATATATTAAATGCCCTGAAATCCAGTTTACTCTTGTTGAAAAGATGAATTTTATAATATTCAATAAATATTTATGTAGTAAAATATTATGAAGATATAAACTATGAAAAATTATAAGTATTTAATAATATAACTATGGTTCTTACTAAAATTTTAAACTGCCACAATTCAAAGTGGCATGAAAGATAATTGAAGCTCATTGAGAATCTCACTGAGAGGATAAATTTATGGACAAAAATTATTAACCTGAGAATTGGGGCAGTAGTATTCTATGTGAATGAATATTTAGAATTCTGGTAGAAGTAAATGTCACAGTTTTATACGCTCTTTCCTTGCCTTGGAATCTTGTATACTAATCTAAGGGCTAGTACCTGGCTATTTAAATGAGAAAGAATTAGAATAACTTAAAAAAATACATGGATGCCTTGGTCCCACACAAAGAAATTATGACAGTGGATAGGTAAAGTTGGTCATGAAATCTGAATAAAATGAGGAGGTAAAGAAATATGATATCAGTAGGCTGCCATTTGGAAGTAATTGATCTATTAATTAAAAGCAATCCCAAACTGATGTATAGATTCAATGCAAAACAATTCAAATTTAAGCAAAACTTTTTTTTTTGCAGAAATAGATGAGCTGATTTTGCTATCTATATGCAAAAACAAAGGAATGAAATAATCAAAATAATTCTGAAAAAAAGTACAAAGTTAGAGAACTTTGATTGGCCATAGCAAAAAGTGCAACTGCTCTAGATTTATTGGTAAGACATTTGCTCATCAGGAGATGTGTAATAAATTCACCAAAAATTCATGTAGCTTCCATATTAGTAAAATGTGTAAGCAACCAGTAGAGAAGGCAAAGTGATGAAATCTTATTCCTAGTGAAAGATAATCTCTTGCATCTGCCCTTACATACAACCAAAAAGTGTCAGAATACCAAGTGTTCCTGCAAGCAGCTTGAAGCCAGCATATTTCTCATTTGACTGTGCCACTCTGATACATTTATTGAGTAATGAAAAAAGCTGCTACTTTTGAGTGGTAACTGGACTAGGAGGAGTCTCTGCAACAATTCTAGACTAACATGCAAGCTATTTTGCCAGTGAGTCCATACTGATCCAGCATATTCAATGGTGCTTGAAGAGTACGTGGCAGATAGGGATGGTGTTTGGAGACTTTGTCAGGATTCTAAATGAGAATCACAGAGCAGAAATGTGGGATTTGGGGGCAAAGCTTATTATCCTTTGCAAATAATTACTCTCCTTTTGAGAAAATCCTTTTAGCCTTTTCCTGGACCATAGTGGAGACTGATTACTTATTCATGGGTCACTTAATACTATGGGGACTGTATTGCCCATCATGAAATATCTGAATTACTAAGGTATTAAGTTGGGCATGTGCTGCAGCACTCCATCATCAAATGGATGTGACTTATAAGAGATCAGCCTCTATTAGTTCATTAAGTCACAAGTTACTGAAAAAGTGATTCAAACACCCATTGCCTCCATTCCTTCCACCTTATGTTTTCTTACCCTGCCTAGAGCTTTGGCCTCTTAAGAAGTTCCTTATAGGAAGTGAAAACTTGGGCCTTGTTTACAGAGTGTTTTACAGAAGATAGGTACATCACCCAAAATGGACAGCTGTGGTATTACCGTCCAGGTATATTAACAAAGTAGAGTTGTGGAGGAAAATCCTCACATAGTCTAGAACCTAAGGCAGAATACCTGGTAGTTTATATTGCTTGGAAGGAGAAATCACCAGGTGTGCATTGCAATACAAATTCATCAGCTGTGACCTGTATTTTGGTTGGGTTGTCAGGGCTTAAAAAGAACATGGAATATTAGAGACTAACCGTTCTTGGGGACAGAAGTGTAGATAGAACTTTCTGAATTAGTGAAAATACAGAATATATTTGTGTCCCGTGTAAATGCTCACCTGAATTTTCTTTAGCAGAGAAAGATTTTATATTCAAGTAGATAGTAAGGCCTGTACTGTTAATACCTCACAGCCTTTTTCCTAGCCATTGCCCAAAGGTTTCAGTTACCAAAGTTTCCATGGTGTTTTGGATGTGGGTTATGCATAGTCTCAGTGTCATGGATTTCCACTTACCAAGGCCAACCTGAGCAGAGCCACTGCTGGGTATCCAGCATGCCAGTAAAAGAGATTGACACTAGGACCCCATTATATTTCTATACTCCATTATTCACAATGGAGTTCACACTATTACTTGATGCCAGGTTGAGCATATTGGACCACTTTCATCATTTAAGGGGCAGCATTTTTTTCTTAATGGAAAATAATCTTAATCTAGATCATGATTTGCCTTCTTTACACTCAATATTATTTCCCATTTACCTTCTATGTGCCCTTTAGAATGCCTTAAACACCATTATGGTATTCCACAGAAATTGCTTCTGTTCAAGGAAATCACTTTACTGCAAAGGAAATGCAGGTCGTGGGTCCATGTTCATGGGATTAACTGACTTTAGCATGTAAGCCATATCCTGAAACACATAGATTGATAGAACCATGGATGGCCTTCTGAAGACTCAATCACAATGACAACAGTGGAGCAATGCCTTACAGGTATGAATAAATGTACTTCTAGGACTGTATATCCTCCAAATCAGTGTCTACTCTATGGTGCTGTATTTCCCATAGCTGGGATTCAGAGATCTAAGATCACAGAATGGAAATGGAAGTGATACCAAGCATTATTTTCCTTGTGATCCACTAGCAAAATTACTGGCAGTTTCTGAATGCATACCAGCATTAACTTGGAAAAACTTTGCTGTGCATCACTAAAATAATACAACATGGTTCTCATTCTGTCACAAATTTATAGTTGAAGCTTAACCTTGATCCAGAGACACCATTCTCTGTTCTTCTACCTGCTGGAACACAGATGGTCAGAATTTCATTTGGCAGTGGGCACCTGTCAGTGTTGGGGCCTAAGACAAGATGTGGATGTGTGCTATATTTTGTTAGAATATTGCTAGCTCTCTGAGGATGCTCTAAATCTAAATCTTCCCTTCCTCCAGGAAAACTTCATTGTCCTTTATGTATTCTTAATACAATGCAATATTGAAACTGTCTTTAAATGGCATAACTTCATCCAAGATGAATTGGGCTTTCATGACCACTTTGGGGAATGTTTGACCAGAACAAAATTGTTCATTTGGGAGTCAGCTCAGAAAATAAAGGGAACAGGATTTCTCAGAACCAATTGGCAGCATTTTTTTATTGGTAAACAAAGGCCACCAGATGATGTTCTGAATCAAAAATTGCTTCATTTAGGGTTAATTTGACTGAAACTAATGAGAAATTTGGAAAAATTAAGCTATGACTAGACTCATTACTGTAGGAATTCATCCTCCTTGTCCTGTAGATTGAAAAACTTAAGGGAGAAATAGACATACCCACAACTTTTGGAAACTTCAATACATCAGATTCATCTAGAGATAGAACATTTAGAGGATCGATGAAGAAACAAAAACTTAGAAAAATATTATCAATGAACTAGACCTAACAGACATATTTAGAGCATTCTCCCTAGAACAGCAGGATATATATTCTTCTCAAATATGCATGAATCTTTCTCCAGGAGAGAACACACATTGGGTGACAAAACAAGTCTCAATAAATAAAGAAAGATTGGAATTATATATAGCATAGTCTCTGACCATAAGGGAATGAGGCTGACAATCAAAAACAGATGGAGAACTGAAAGATTCACAAGCATGTGGTAGTTAAAAACACACTCTTAAACCATCATTGGGTCAAAGAAATTGCAAGGAAAATTAGTAATTTTCTCAAGGTGAATGAAAACAAAAATACAACATATCAAAACCTATGGGATGGAGCCAAACACTCAGGAGAGGGAAGTCTGGCTCCTGGGAATAAAGGGGGCAACCGAAACTCTGTAAATAGAGAAATTCCAAAATAATTAACAAACAAAAGCCCAGGAAAAGAAACAGGCTCTAAAAGACAGCAAAAACCCTGCATACTGCATTTGCCTCGGGAAAACCTTCCTGATAGAAAGGCTGGATTTCAAGAAAATCTCTGTCTTATAATCACCTGTTTATTAAACCAAGAAACAGACATGGCAGGAAGCAAATCACAGAGTTATCATTTTAAAATATTAAAATGTACAGTGTGCAACAAAAGAGTACAAGACAAAGAAACAGGAAATGATGGCCCATTCAATGGAAGGGGTAAAAATACAGAAAATACAAATGAAGATGAGAACATGGACCTATCAAACAAATTATTTTAAAAACATGACCTTGAAATGCTAAAGCAAATTTAAAAATACAGAGAATGAACTAAAGAATATCAGGGAAATGGCAGGTAAGCTACATAGGAGAATTAGTAAAGAGATAGAAATTTTAAGAAGGGACCACACAGAACTCGTGGAGTTGAATACAATTAAATGAAAAATTCCCCAGGGGGTTACAAGAGAAGATTGGAACTGTCAGAAAGTGAAATCAGTGAACTTGAAGACAATACACTTGAAATGAGTCAGGCTGAGTTTCACAATGAAAAAAAAAGTGTACAACATGAAAATCAATGAATGTAATATGCCACATTAACACAATGAAGAGAAACATTCACGAGATCCTCTCAATTGATGCAGAAAAGGCATTTGACAAAATCCTGCACCCCTTAATAAAAACACATAGAACACTAGGAGTAAAAGGAAAGTTCCTCAACATGATCAAGTATAAATATGCAAAAACCACAGCTAACATCCTACTTAATGGTGAAACACTGAAGATTTCCTTCCAAGATCAGGAACAAGAAAAAGATGCCTATTGTCAACACTGTTTTTGAACATTGTGTGTGAAGTTATTGCCAAAGCAATTAGATTGTATATATGATAAGCAAATAATTTCTTTTAAAAATCTATGAAACTACAATACACCATGAAGCAGAAGATAAATCATGAAATTTATTTAATAACATAGTTTTTAAAATATGACATTAGCAATTATAATGAATTTTTTCACAACAGTAGACATTTTTGGTGGTGAGGTGGTATATGGGAATCCTGTATGTTAAGCATGATTGTTCTGTAAAGCCACTTCTCCAATAAAGGAAAACATTTAAAAATCTGAATAGTAAAGGATGTAAAAATGATTCATGGAAATATAAGCATATAAATAAACCTGTGTAGGATAGAACTAATAGAAAAACTAGATCTTTGTATTCCAGACATATGAAGAATAGTATAAAATAACATTAGAGGCACTTTTTCTTAAAATGATATAATTCTTAATCAGAGCTTCAATATATGTAAAAAATTGAGATCATTAAAAAGAGGAATAGAATTTTATTAATAAATGACATTAATTGTCAGTGATAAAGTTCTAATTTTGTTGAAATATAGGACAAATAAATCATGTTTCCTTTCTGTTTCTTACTCCTGATCTTCTGCCAATTTTTTTTTTACTTTTAGAGGTGTTGTATTAGAATCCCAACAATAAAGATTCAGCAAAAACAATTAGTCATAAAAAGTCAAGTGAATTATTTCTTCTTCAGTGATTACTTATATTATTTTGAAGGACATTTAATATCTATTTTAAAAAAACAACTATTGCAATGCTGAGAAGAAAAACCTCCTTATGATTATTTTCCAAGCAGTAAGCAGATCTTATTTAGGTGGCATTTACATAGAACATCAAAAACCCCAAATTGGCTTTTTGTAAATTGAATTGATGGTGGTTTTTAATCACCAGATATCACCAGATAAGCTTTTCTCATTCACAGGATTTTTGATGAATTAAAGAATTGTACTAATAAAGCTTTATCTAATTCACTAAATATTTTTTTGTAATTCTTTGATCCATATGAAAAAATTCACTCTGGAATTTTGGCAGCATTAACAGTATTTTTTTCATGAATCTACATTAAAATTGATTCCATTATTGTTATTGAAAGATTCACAAGAATTCATTTCACATTGTTGTATACAGAGGAAGTAAGTTTTAGGCCATCATTATAATATAAAATCTTTCCTCATGTCAGCACTGATTTTCACATTTGTCTAACATGTTTCTCTTACCATAATAAAAGCCAATGAACTAAAATAATAAAACAAATTACACAAAAGTTTGTAATGGCTAAATACCTTGCATCTGCTGTGACAATGAATTAGTTAACAATCCCAATCTTGACTGGAGAGTCACTATCATGTTTTCCTTCAGATACCTCAAAAATGCCAATTAATTAGCTCCTGTTCACTCCTAGAAATAAGTTAGTGCTGCACCATTCAAAGCAAAATATGTGGAATTGTAAGTTTTAAAAAAGATTATTGTAAAAGAGGTCAAGGTGTATTATAAATATTTAATAATAAAGCAAGATATTACTGAAAATTTAGCATTATAGAATATAAACATATAAGAATACATATAACTAAGCTTTATATGCACAAAAGAAAATACTTGGAGACAAATGCATCTAAAGAATAACAGTATTTATGAAAGACTTTAATTTTTTAATTTTTTGTATAATAATAATTGTATAGGGAACAATGATTAATCCTATGCCCATACCATTGGGCAAAATGGGATATTCCATTCTTGGTGGTTAATGATTTGGCCTTTCAGCCACAGAGCAATTAAGTATTTCTGTAGAAATCATATCTTTTAACCCAGTCATCAATTAGAGCATCACAAGAGAATACTAAAAATGCTGCTTAACATTATGTAACATCTAAAGTGAAGGCAATTTTCTGTTACAAACCTAACATGGATGTGTTAGTCCTTGAACCTTTATCCTTGGCATGATGCTAAGCAATATTCCTTGGAAATTGGTCCCAGAGATGACCAAATGTTGCATTATCAGCAATCATCAATATGAGTGGCCCTGGCAATATCAGGATACACACTGCTCTGCTTGTGTATCCCTGGTATACTTGGGAGACATAACTTGCAGGTGAACTTTCTATTTGAGCAGGACCTTAACAAAAAGTTAAAAGTGATTTATTTTACTTCTCTCTCTCTCTGTCTCTCTCTCTCTCTGTCTCTCTCTCTCTATATATATATATATATATATGAATAGGTAAGCATAAAAATTAAACATTAGTTATCTCAAAGGAAAAAAAAATCATATCACAGAACTTTCCACAGAACTTTCAGTCTACTTAAATAGTTGATATATTTTATTTGTGAGAAAAACTTGAGGCTGACAAATTAATAGACAGATAATATGGGAATAAATTTTTCACCAACTTTGACTCATGGTAAGTATGCATCTCAAATTTAAAGCATTTTAGTTTATCTCAAAAATTGGAATATTATTAAAGGATTAGGCAAAGATATTTACATATCACATAGGCATAACATAAGTACTGTCAGGATTTGTAGAAATGTAAATATAGAATTGATGGACACAGAATCATCAACCAATGAATTTATATTGAAAATAAAATTGGGGGAAAAATTTTGATTATATACTCTTAAAAAAATCTACTTTTTGAAAATTAATAATAATGTGCTCTCTATAATTTTAATGCACCTAAAGTTTAATTTCTATTCTGTTATTTGTACTAAATAGCATTAGATATAAAAGAACAGTAAATGAATTAAACTCTCTCTTTTTTATTATATAAATAGATTGTTTGGTTTCCTGAAATTAAATATAATTAAGAATATGGTGTTATGAGCATCTTCTCTGGATTCAACCAATCTTGGTAGAATCCCTGTACCAAAATTACTTAATGGTTGTAACTCGGGATAAGTTATTTAACTTTCATGCCCTTTTTCTCATCTAAACATATGTATAATAGTAATAACTACTATATAATGTTTTAATATTAATAAATGTGTTAATGTGGGGAAGTTTAATAAGACTGTCAAATCATTCTTATTATGCAATATATATGAAATTCCATTATGAAATATCCAATGTTAATGTATGCCAAATTTATATTTGGCAATCAAACTAAGAACTTTTCAGTAATATTTTCAAAATTATGCTTTATTATGAATTTTTAAAATGACTAAGCCAGTTTTATTTTAAATTCCATATTAGTCCCATTTATTAAAAAAAAACTGTTTTGAAGTCATTCATGCTAAGTTTCACATTTGATTTCTCAATAGTTTACAATAGTTAATTGCTCTGGGAGGTAGGAATTTCATAAATGTTCCTGAGTTTATCTTCTGGGATTGACAGAATCTGAAGAGATCCTTCAATTACTCTTTATATTAATTATATTATTTCTCCTGATATATCTGAATAATATGCAGGTGAATTTAGGTATGATATTGAGAATTTGCCTGGATCTTCTCCATCATCACACCCCCATGTACTTTTTCCTCAGTCACCTGTCATTCCTTGTTACTCAACAGTTATTCCACTGTTACTCAACAGTGATCATACCTAACAACTTAGAGAACTTACTGACTTCCATTAAATATTTCATTCATAGGCTGCTTTGCACAGGTGTTTTATTTTAATCTTCTTGGTTGTCACTGAATTTTTCTTTCTCTCTTCCATGGCCTATGACCACTGTAGCTATCTACAATCCTCTTCACTACCAGGTGTTATGTCCAGGGGACTCTGCTACACCTTAACCATTTACTCAATCATTAGCTATTGTTTTTCAAATTAATTCCACTTCTGGAAAGTGCAAAGCCTTCTCTACTTGTGCCTCCCACCTCATGAGAGAAACCATGTTTTACAGCAGTATGATTTTTACTTATTTAAAACCAAAGAATTCTTACTCCTTGAGAAGTGATCAAGTGTCTTCTGTGTTTTATACAATGGTGATCCCCATCTGAATCCACTCATTTATAGTTTTAGGAACAAAGATGTGAAAAGTGTTCCCATTAGAGTCATGCACAAGAGAGAGGGCTCGAGGCAATTTTAATGATAGGGATGCTGAACATTTAAGTACATTATTTCCTTCTTTCCTGTTTGGTTATTTATTTGTTAAAATTAAATAGCATCCTTTAATTAGTTTGAATTTCTATTGAGCCTTCCTCTATTTGACCACAAATGACCAGGAACATTTCCAAAAAATCTTTTTAACTTTACGAAGTAATTGGAAGCCATGAACTATGTGTAATATGTGTAAAACCTTTAAATGTATGTGTGTTTAAGGTAAACTCATGTGCAAAAACAACAAAAAATATAGTGCTACATTTCAAATTGTATGATAGAAATCCCCATGCATATTCCAAATTAAGAGAATTTTATTATGAAAAGATTTTTCAGAATTCATTTACTCTGTAGAGATTAAAAATAATAACATAGCCATAAAGAGTCCTGCTTTGGCTTGAAAGTTCAGAGTTTAGATTCTAGATCTGCCAGGTTTTTAGCTGTATATTCCTTCATAAGTCACCAAAAGTATGAATCTAGTCTCCTCAATTGTATAAGAAAAAAACTCTCAATCCATACACTTACCTTAAAGATTAAATCAGACTATGAATGGAAATTATTCAATGTATTACTAATGAATTTTGAACAGATTATCAGAATGCTTATACTCTCAAAATTTTTTCAATACACAGTACACAATAGATTTTGTTTTGAAAAAAGTATATTATGTGATAGAATTATAGGAAAAAGTATATGTTCAACTTGAAAAATTTTTATACATTTTTAAATATCTTAATTTTTGAGAGTTTTGTTCACATCTTCTAGACAAATCTTATGTTTATGTAAGCATATATCATATATGTATATAAAATTGTTACAAGATTCTGTTTTGCAGCTTTTCTATTTCACTTATCAGTATGTCCTTTGGTAATTGCTTTGCTTTTTTCAATTTGGGAGATGAATATTTTTTGCTACATGAGCAAAATCAAGAATGTCATCTTGCAATGCTTTAAGCCCTGAAGTTTTACATATTCATGAAGCTAAAAGCTGCATATAGTTATACTTGCTTTGCTTCTACCTGCTAACCATTTGAAAACCATATCTTTCTGTCATACATCAGCTAGATTCAATAATTTCTATGTCTTTGTTTAATTTTGGTATGATTAAAAATCATTTCATTTTTCCTGGTTTCTCTATGTTTATATTCCTTAAAAAGGTATAATTTTTGAATTAAATATTGGTTCACTTCTTTTAGGAACTTTAATAGAGAAAAGTTGCAAAGCTAAGAACTGAATATCAATTCAAATTTTGTGACATCCCATAAATTTTATTCTGGTAACTTGTTAATATTTCCTTTTCAAAATGCCTCTACATAATCTGGAATTTCTTTTCTTCTATTCAATGTATATTTCAGAAAGTATATTTTCTACATATGTTTATTTATATTTAAACTTAAGTGATGGTAGTAGATATATTTTTCCCTTCAAGTGATTGGTTTTATTTTAATTTATACTAAGATTTTCTTAGTAGAATTATAACTATTCATTTTCCTGAATGATTTTTTTAATATTAAAATAAGTTCGAACTTTTATTAAGGATTAAAATTTTGATGAATTATCACTGGTTTGTTACTGATTATTAATTTATTCAAATAATTAAAATGTACATTATTTTCCCCTATATTCCACATTTACATAAAATTTTAAGTTACCGTATATAACATCCATATAAATTACTGAAGTGCAATTTATTTTTGCTATGATTTCTACATTGTCTATAATTTAAATTTATTGCAATTTCCTGTTTTTGTTTAAAATTAGCTATATCTTTGTTAAGGATTGATTTTAATAATGCACTTTTTAATCTAATCACTCATCTTGTATTGTGTCTTTATTTCACAAGCACTTTACAGTCTCTGGTCTTTTTTTATGAACTGTGCCAGCCTTAATTTCATTTATATATATTTCTATAATTTAGAAAAATTGTTGGTTTTTGTTACCAACTATGGTCAACAGATTCTTTATGTTTTTAAACACTAATAATTCAGAAATTGCTTTTGAGATTAACCTGTCTTCTATTATATTCTAGAAAGCATTTATTATATTAGTAAATAAATGTAATATAACCACTTGGATATGTGAACACAATAAACTTGACATTTTCTGTATATATATCAGTGCATGTCATGTTTTATACAAGAGGTTGTCTGAAATATCTTTAAAACAAAACCCTTTTGTGCATGGTGGTATTTCAAAATTCTATGTATTATTAAGTTTGAACTACTTAAAAATGATTAAAAATTCTAAAACAGAGCATGATAAATATGAACAATAATTTTTATTTGCAAATGATTGATGTACTATAATAATAGTAAAAACAGATTATATTTAATGAGCACCTACAGAGTGCCAGACAGCTATCAGTATATAATTAACATACTTTATTTTCGCATGATAACTCTCAGTTAGAAACTTATAATATCTCAAATTTATTTATTTATTTATTTATTTATTTTACTTTTAACCTGATCTTTTTTAATTAGAAAAGGTGTAAGTTTACAGAAAAGTCAGGCAAAAAACACAACATTCTCAAATACACTCATATTGTTAACACTTTGAACTAGGGTAACACTTTTGTTACAATT
>PVKH010017344.1:0-15441 GCA_004027955.1 Chaetophractus vellerosus | reverse complement strand
ACGAGCTGGGAAATTCTCTCCGAATGTTGAAATCAGTTCCCTTTTATAAGCAGTCAACTGAATGGATAACAGCGTCATCCATTCTTCATCCAATCTTGCTGATTGATGCAGATGCAATTAGCCCCAGGCTTGCTGGACCCAACAGCTGGGCACAATTACCTGGCCGAGTTGACACATTAGCCTAGCCATCACACCTGGCCAGTTGGTGTTAGTAGTAAATTGGAGATCTCCGTGCCCCCTCCCACATGGGCCTTTCCATAGGCCACTTGAGTGTCGTCATAATATGACAGTTGGTTTCCTGCAATGTGAGCCATTGCAGGAATGTGAAAGCCAGGCAGAAAGCATCCTTACTGTGACCTAGCCTGGGCAGGCATGTTCTGGTCCCAAGCCTGGTCCTGCCGGTGTGAGCCTATTTGTAAAAAGGACTTTCAAAGATGTTATTAGCTAAGGTGTGCCAGAACTGAATGAGGGTGGGCCTTCATCCCATATGGTTGAAGTCCTTATAAGCAAAGGAAATTGAACATGGAAGGAGAAGCCATGGGAAGAAGCTTGAAGTCAATGGAACCCCAAAGAGAAAGGAGATGGCTCTCCATGTGACAGAAAAAGAAAGGACCATGCCTAGCCAGTGGCCAGCCCTAGAATTCCACAGTCTTTGGTGAGGAAGCAGGGCCTTGCTGATGCCTCGATTGTAGACTTCTCTAAGCCTCAAAACTGTGAGCCAATAAATTACCATTGTTCAAAGCAACCTATTGTATGGTTTTTTTTTTAGCAGCTATGAAACTAAGATAGTCACCTAGCATCATTCCCACGAGGTTTTTTTTTTTAAGTCTTCTTTTTTTTTATTAATTTTTTATATATCTATATACATTTTTAGGATACATTGATTACATGAATGTTACCAGAGATTCCAGGAGTACCCATATGCCACCCCCCACCCCCCACGAGGTTTTATTAGCTAGAAGCAAGAAACAAGTTTTGCCAACATTTAAGGGGAGAAGTGGACTTTACCTTTAGAAGGGAGTGGTGTCAAAGAATCTGCAGACTTGTTTTCAAACCACCACAAAAAACAATACATAAGTAAACAAATAAACATATGGATGAGATCTGGAAGTGTTTTGAGGATAGATCACTGAATAAAGGCATATCCATATTTCAAAAGTTGAAAGATATTTGCCACATGTTCCTCCAAAAAGGCCACTCAACTTGTATGCCCACCAAGAGCAAAAAGAATGCTTGCTTTCCCACAATCTCACAAACACTTGACATTAACAAGTTTGCTTTATATTTTTGTTAATCTCATAGAGTTAGAATAATATTTTTATATTTCACCTGGTTACTAGCAAGTTTAGTATCATCTGGTTATTGAGCATCCACATTCTTTGGTGAATCACTAGTTAATGTCCTTTGTTGTTTTAAATCCAGTTATTTGCTTTAAATATATGTTTTCTGAGCTTTTTGTTTACTGTGGATAGGAATCTGTTGTCTATCATGTTACAAATATTTCCTCCCAGTATGCTCTTTCTCTTTTAGCTTATGTATACTGTTTTTCACTATGTAGAAGTTAAATATGTTTTTAATCTGGCAAATTTTTCTTATATAGGTTTTATTTCATTAGCTCAAAATTGGTATTAAAATTCTCCAAAGATTTTTTTCTTGTGCTGGTTTTGTTTCTGATATTTTTTAAATGGTGATCTTAAAACTATTTATACCAACATAACTCTTTGTTTAAACAAATCCATAAAATGAACCTCTTCCACTAAATAAATCTGCAGCTCCTAGGTTGGAGCTCTGTCTTGTTTCCCTCACCTCCCACATGGGGTGGTTTCTGATGGGGGTGGGAAGAGCTAGGCTTGTAGAACACTGAGGGCTCCATGGTACACTGTTTGAAAATCACTTTTGTTCTAAAAAACTTAGAAGCAAAAGGAAATGGGGCTAGTCATATTCGTAAGCAAATGTAACTAGTTAGTTAGAAGCAGTTTTTCATCCAAAGACTGAGCAACAATTAAAAGCAGACTAAATGGTATTTTGTTAGTTTACACACTTATGTTTATATTAACATATGGGGATGGCCTTGCATACATAGAGAAATGTACACACGTCCATGTTTTGGTTTACTGTTCTACAATATTTAAATATAGCCAGTATAAAGCAACTACTTAAATTCTGAAAATAAGAGGACATAAATTACAAATCAATGATTTTCTTTTCTAATAATAAAACCACATGGCTTCAGGCACCAGGCAATGCTTTCTATCTCTTAAGGAACAATCCTTACATTCTAGCCACCCTGCTGTCCAGTATATGAATGAGTCATGAGCTCAAACAACAAGCACATGGATTTAGATGGCATGGCAAACACACTGTGCATATATCATTTGTATCCCAAAATATATACACTACAAGCACATATGGACACACACAGAGTAAATCACAAAGCTTTCCATCCTGTGAGTCTTTCTCTTTAGCCTGTGATGGATCTCATTATTAATTAAAGAATCATTTAGCTTGCATAATTGTCTTCTGCCATACATAATTCCAACCTTTCAAAGTCTCTTCAAGTTGGCTTATTAGACTAAATGCACTGCTTTGTTTTGGTGACATCATCAATCACAGCCTGTAGATGGACAGACTCAGCAATGGAGTGAATATGTAAAGAGGCCCTCTCTTTGTTCCACATTTTGGAGCTCACCAACAGGTAATCTCAATTGTAAATTGCTTTGTGACTTTAAAACTAAGAAACTTAAGTTCCCATAGTCTATAGCTGAGGAGCTGAGGATTCCAACAGAAAAGTATTAGCTATTTATTGTTAAGCATGTGAAACATCTCTGGACTTGGGAAAAACTTGATAAAAAGACATTAGAATGTCCAAAACAGAGGTGACTGGCCTTTTACAGCCAGGCAGTCTTCATTCAAATCAAGCACTTAGCCTTATTTTTTATAAACTTTCAAGTAAAATCCAAATAGTGGTTCACTAGTCTCCTTAGCTTCTGAGTTCACTGCTATTTTAGTTTGCTAAAGGCCTACAGATGCAAAGAACCAGAAATGGGTTGGCTTTTATAAAAGGGATTGATTTGGGGTAAAATCTTACAGCTCTGAAGCCCTGAAATATCCAAATTAACACACCATCAGAGGTGCTTTTTCATCAAAGTCAGCTGCTGTTGATCCTGTTGTTCAGCCACGTGGCAAATCAAGATGCCCCCTGATCTCTACCAAGGTTTCTGCTTCCCCCTCCAGCCTCATGTCTCTCAGAGTCCAGCTCCTGGGGCTCAGCTGGGACCAAATGGGCATAGGGCTTTTCTCTTTCTGGGTATCCTCCATCAGTCTTGGCTGCTCCACTTTCTTCTGGGTTCAGCTGCCAGCTATCAGGCATATGGCTCATCTCTCCCTGGCCTTCAGCTCTTTGAGCCCCTGAGGACTTCTTTCCTTGCAGATTGGCTGTGGGCAAAACTGGAGTCCTTTCTCTCACATAGCAGGATCAAAAATGGTGGCTCCCTTTTCCTGTGTCTCCGTTTTTATAAAACCCGGCAGGAGGGCAGAGATCCACTCTGAGTCACGCCTCAATGACATAGTCCAATTGAAAGGGTCTCACACCCACAGGACTGGATTAGTTCATAAACATAATCGCTTTTGGGAATTCATAAAATAAGTTCAAACTGCCACAGTTACCTACAAGATAAAATTATTCATCTCTCAAAATTCAAGGTGAGTTTTTTGGTTTGAATATTCTGAGATTTGATTAACAAGTGTGTACTAAAGTTCCCTTTAAGAAGAGTATGGTATTTTCTCTTTGGATATTTTTAAAATATTGTTCAAGGCTGAGTTGCTTCTTCTGTCTGCAGAGTCAGAATGTTCAGGGAAATTGATTTGCTAACTTTTTCAAATCATTTGCATGGTCATATCATTTTACAGGAAATATTCTAGGGTTCCACAGTCAATATCTCAGCAAAAACTTGGGGAAAATGTTCTCTATTAAAATCTAGTAAAGTTAATAAGCCATTTTTATTAACTTTCATTAAATTTTAAATATGTAAGGTGTATGCATTGTTCAAAATTCAGAAGTACAAAATGGCATCAGGTGAAAAGCAAGTTTCCATCTCTCACTTAACTCCCCAGCCATCACTTTCTCTATCCGGGACAAATAAGCATTTTGCTAATTTCTTGACCATCATCTGTGTAAAGCTTTTCAGAAGTGATCTACAGATTTCATGCATTTGTATTATACACATTTTCACTCAAATGCTTATGCAATATAAACACATATTTTTTTTTTACTTTTAGCACTGAATGTATTTTGAAACGATTCTATATCTGTACATATAAAGAAACCTCCTTCTTAACTTCTATAGACTATTCCATTGGATGGACATTTTATGAGCTATTTTTAAAATTATCTTATCAGATAATCCTTCTTTAAATGATATTTTGGGGATTTGATAAAAGAATAAAAACATATCTCATTCTAGATCATTGGATCATATCCATTCTCCTATGATATCAACAGCACAGGGATTTTGTCTTCTGTATTTTGTTTTGTGAATATAATGGCTCTATTTCTCTTCACCTATCTGTAGCAGTTTGATATGTTTATAAATTCCAAAAATAGATATTGGATTATGTTTGTAAACTGGTTTGTTCCTCTGGGCATATTAGATTATATTGAATTCAGAGGTTTCACTTTTACTTGATTAACTAATGATTGAGGCTTTGATCGGGCCACCTCAGTAGTACGCTGGTATGGAGACTCACAGAGAAACCGCAACACAGTGAAGGGAGTTTTGAGTTTTGAGCTGGAGCCTGAGAAGTAAATACATGGGAGAGAACACAGCAGCTGAGCCTGGAAAGAAATGAGCACTGAGAAAAGAGGAACCCAGGAAGCCTGAACACTTGGCAGAGTTTGGCAACCATCTTACTCCAACACGTGGCAACAGACTTTGGTGAGGAAAGTAACTTATGCTTTATGGACTGGTAAATGTAAACGTCTACCCCAAATAAATACCCTTTATAAAAGCAAACCAATTTGTAGTATTTTGCACCAGCAGCCCTTTGGCTGACTAATATACTATCCAAAGGCTTTTCTGAATGCATTCACATGGCTCAAATATAAACAACACAAAAGAGAAAAGTCTGTCTTTGGGAGAACTGTGCTTTCACATGCAAAAGAATGAATTCAAATCTCTATATCACACCATGCACAAAAATTAGCTCAAAATTGGATCATAGGTACAAATGTAAGGGCTAAAACTATAAAACTCTCTTAAAGCATAAGAGTAAACTTTTGTGACTTTGGGGTAAGATTTCTTAGATATGAAAAAAAGAACAAGTGATAAAAGAAAATTGACAAGCTGGACATCAAAGTTAAAAACATTTTGCTTCAAAGGATACCATCAAGAACCTCAAAAGGCAGCCTACCTACTGAGAGAAAATATTTGTAAATCACACATCTGATAAGGGAAATATGTACAGAATATATAAAGAACTCTTACAACTCAATAATAAAAAGACAAATAATTCAGTTAATACATGGGCAAAGGACTTGAATAATCATTTCTTTGAAGAAAATATATGAATGGCCAGTAAACACATGAAAAGATACTCAATGTCATTAGTCATTAGGGAAATACAAATCAAAACAAACAATGAGACACCACTTTACACCTACCAGAATGGAAATAATTTAAAAGACAGACAATTTGGAGAGGATGTGGGGAAATTAGAATTCTTGTACATTGTTGGTAGAAACAGAAAATGATTCAGCTGCTTTGGAAAACAGTTTAGGTGTTCCTTAAAATATTAAACCTAGAGTTACCACATGATAAAAGTGATCTGTTGGACATCTTCCTGTGTATCCTCAAAAGAGTGTGTCCTTCCCACAGAATCTCAACTTCTAAAATTCCCATTGAACCTCCTCTAAGCTCTACAAATTTTCTACACATGCTTAAGTAGATACCCAAAGGAAAGGATCTAAAAACATATGTCCACACAAAACCTGGAATACTAATGTTTCTAGCAGCGTTATTTAGAATATCCAAAAGTGGAAACAGCCCAAATATCCACAAAGTGATGAATGGATAAATAAAATTTGGTATATCTATACAATAGGATATAACCTGGCAGTAAAAAGAAATGAAATGCTGATACGTTCTACTAAATAGATGAAACTCAAAAAAATTATGCTATTGGGAAAAAAAGCCAAAAACAACATGTTGAATGATGTCATTTATAAAAAATTTCCAGAAGAGGCAAATCTATAGAGACAGAAAGTAGACTAGTGGCTGCCTAAGGCTGGGATAGCGGGCAAGAAACAGAATGGCTAGTGATTGCTAATATGTTTGGAGTTTCGTTATGGATTGATGAAAACATCCTAAAATTAGATAATGGTGATGACAGCACAGCTCAGAAACTATATTAAAAACTACTAAATTGTATGCAGTAAATGGGCATATACAAATTTTATATTAATAAAACTGTTTAGAAAAAAGAAGTAAAAAATGAAAATCTATCTTCTTTCTTGTCTCACTTATGCCCATGTCGCCTTCCCCTACACTGCTGTTTTCCATAAAGCAGCAGGCTCAGACAGATTTACTAGGGAAATGTTAAGGAGTTGATAATTCCAATATTACTCAAATTATACAGACCTTGAAAAACAATCTTCCACATCCTTCTTAAGTAGTGAAAATAGCATTAATACCAAAATCTGACAATGATCTCATGAAAAATGGAAACTACAGACCAATATCATTTGTGAATATCAATGTAAAGAGTCTAAATAAAATTTTAGCAAACAGACAGCAGAATAACTTTAAATATAATACTTCATGACTCAGTGGCTCTTATGCCAGGAAAGCATATTGGTTAATATTAAGAAATCTAATTATATACTTCATCATATTAATGAAAATGAGAAAACTCAGAAGATTGCCTCCATAGATTCTAAAAACACCTTCGAGAAAATTCAACATTCTTGAAAATAAACTCAGTTAAAATAAATATTGTTACTACCTTAAAATAATAAAATACACCTATCTCTGTCCAAATGCAATTACAACCCTTATGGATAAATTATTAGAGGCATTCCCCATAAATTAAAAAAAAAACAAGACAAATGAAACCAATGCTCATTTTTATTGCAATTATCTAACATCGAACTGGGAAAAAATGGCCAAAGCAATCAAATAAGAAAAAAAAGTAACTGTATAAAACTTTTAGCATAGTGACAGGATAGAAGATTAACACTCAAAAATCAATTGTGGGGGCCGGCTGTAGCCCAGTGGATAGGGCGCCAGTACACCACATGGGAGGCCCCGGGTTCGGTTCCCGGGGGCCTCTCTGAGCGGGGCAGACCACCTTGAGGGGGCAAGCCACTGTGGGCAGGGCAGAGCCACCGTGGGCAGGGCAAAAAGCCGCCACGGCCAAGGCAAAGCCACCATGGACAAGGCAAGTCACCCACAAGCAGAACGGAGCCGCCCGAGAGCAGACCAGAGTCGCCCGCCAGCGGCGCAAGCCACTGCCAGTGGGCAAGGCTGCCGCTCACCGGTGAGCTGACTTGGCGCATCGCCACAATGAGGGGAGACAAAGCAGACACAGAAGAATGCAAAAATGAGCACAGCAAGAACAAGCAGAAAGGGGGGGATATGTAAAAAAAAAAATTGTGTTTCTGTATAATAGCAATGAACAATGTGAAGAGGAAATTAAGAAAACAATTACATTTACAATAGCATCTAAAAGAATAAAATATATAGGAATAGATCTAACTAAGAATATAAAAGACATGTACATTGAAAACTACAAAACACTGCTGAAAGAAATGGAAGAAGTCATAAATAAATGACAAGACATTCCATATTCATGGAATGGAAAACTTAACATTGTTAAGATGTCAATATTACACAAAGTGATCTGCAAATTCAACGCAATCCCTACCAAAATCCTAGCAGCCTTTTTTGCAGAAATGAAAAAGGCAATTCTCAAATTCATATGAAATTTCACAGGACCTCGAATAGTCAAAGCAATTTTGAAAAAAGAATAACAAAGTTGGGAGACTCACATTTACAGATTTCAAATTTTACTACAAAGCTGCAGTAATCAAAGCAGTGTCATCCTGGCATAAAGGTAGACATATAGACCAATGATACAGAATTGCAAGTCCAGAAATAGACTTAAACATCTATAGCCACTGATTTTTGACAAGGGTGTTAAGTACATGCAATAAAGAGTAGTCTCTTCAGCTAATGGTGATGGGAAAACTGGATATCCACATGTGAAGAATGCAATTAGACTCCTACCTCATACCATATACAAAAATTAACTCAAAATAGATCAAGGACCTAAATATAAGAGTTAAAACTATAAAACTCTTAGAAGATAATATAGGAGCAAATCTTTATGACCTGTGATTTGGCAATGGATTCTTTTTTTAATATATATTCCCCACACACACACTTTCTGCTTGTTCTTGCTGTGTTCATTTTTGCATTCTTCTGTGTCTGCTTGCCTCCCCTGGTTGCGGTGACCTGCCAAGTCAGCTCACTGCGCAGTGGCCTTGCCTGCTTGTGGGTGGCTTGCCCTGCTCGCGGGGGCTTGCCCTGCCTGTGGCGGCTTTGCCCTGCCCGTGGCAGCTTTTTTGCCCTGCCCACGGCGGCTTTGCCCTGCCCATGGCCGCTTGCCTTCTCAAGGCGGTCTGCCTGCTTGAAGAGGCCCTGGGAACCGAACCCGGGGCCTCCCATGTGGTAAACCGGCACCCTACCAACTGGGCTACAGCAGGCCCCCAGGCAATGGATTCCTAAATATGACATCAAAATCATGAGCAACAAAAGAGAAAATAGATAAATCTGACCTCATCAAAATTAAAATATTTTTTACATCAAAGGATATTATCCAGAATGTGAAAAGACAACCAATTAATGGAATGGGAAAAAATAATTGCAAACCATATATCAAATAAGGGCTTACTCTCTATACTATATAAAGACATTTTACAAAGCAACAACAAAAAGACAAACAACCCAATTAACACATGGGCAATGAACTTGGAATATACATTATCCAAAGAAGATATATAAATGACCAATAAACATATGAAAAGATGTTCAACATCATTAGTCATTAGGGAAATGCAATACAATACCACAGTGAGATACTACTTCGTGTAAAATAACAAGTACTGAAGAGGATGCAGAGAAATTGGAACACTTGTACATTATTGGTAGAAATGTAAATTGGTTCAGCCACTGTGGAAAGCAATGTTATGGTTCCTCCAGAAAGTTAAATTTAGAAAGATCATATGATCTGGCATCTTCACTTCTAGGTATATGTTCAAAGAAAGTGAAAAACAGGATCTCAAACAGATAATTATATACAAATGTTTATAGCAACATTATTCACTGTAGCTAAAAGGTAGAAATAGCCCAATGTCCATCAACAAATGAATAGAAAAAATGTGGTACAAACACACAATTGAATACTATTTGGCCATTAGGCAGATGGAACATCTGAGACATGTTGCAACATGGAAGAAACTTAAAAATGTTATGCTCAGTGAAAGCCATGAAAGACACATAAGGACAAATATTACATGATGTCTATGGTAGTTTGAGACAGTGTGTACCCCAGAAAAGATTATGTCCTTAGAGCTAATCCACTCCTGTCAGTGTGAAATTATTTTAGGTGGGGACTTTTAATTAAATTACCTCAGATACAGGCCTTTGATTAGATTACTTTAGTAAGGCATGACCCAGGGTGGGTCTTAATCCTCTTACTGGAGTCCTTTAAAAATGGGATGAATATAGAGAGACACAGAGGGAAAAAAAAGACACAGGAGCTAATCAAGGAACCTACAGAAGCTGAGAAAGAAGGCCACAGACAAAACAGCCAGAAGCTGAAAGCAACAAGATCTGGGAGAGAAGGGAGATGCCTCTATGTGCCTTGCCTTATGATAAAGAAGTCCAGAATCACCAGCAGCCTGTCTTCAGGGAGAAAAGCATCACTTGATGGAGCCTTGATTTGGACATTTTCATGCCTTCAAAACTGTAAACTTATAATTTAGTAAATCCCCGTTATAAAAGCTACCCATTTCTGGTATATTGCCTTTGCAGCCTTTAGCAAACTAAAACAATG
The DNA here is from genome assembly GCA_004027955.1 of Chaetophractus vellerosus. Lineage (NCBI taxonomy): Eukaryota > Metazoa > Chordata > Mammalia > Cingulata > Chlamyphoridae > Chaetophractus > Chaetophractus vellerosus. Next base: position 5,328 of record PVKH010017344.1, on the reverse strand, counting down.
TCAGAAATAGCAAATTTGCAGAGACAGAAATTAGATTAGAAGATAACAGGGGATGAGGGGGAAAGAAGGAAGTGTATGTTTGGTGTATATGGAAAACAAAACAATCAAAATAAAAAGAATAAAAGAAGTGTTTGTGGGAATTCAACTTGTGAAAAGATGTAGGGCATATTTTAGCTTAAATATAACCATGGATTGGTGGTAGTATACATTTGTATTAAAAAAATGCTAGGAGTGTAAACGCTGTATCATAAGATCTTGTGTATCAGTTTATCTTCTAACAGGCAGTGTATAACTGCTACCATCCTGTGATATCATCGCCTAGAATTGGTTTTGTCAAATTCTTTAATTTTTGCCATTCTGGTCAAGTTTTTCTGGTTATTCTGAAAACTTACCTTCCCCATTATTTGTAAAGGATACTTAATTTTAATTGATTTCTAGGAAACTTTATTCTTTTATTATATTTATGTTTTAACAACTTTTAGTGAGTGCCTACTAGTTGCTTGAGACAAGTTAGTGAATAAGGTAGACAAAGATTCTTCACTTCTTGGAGCTTACGTTTCAAAAGGAGAGACAAATAATAAATAAAGGACATAATGAATAAATAGATTATCTAGTATTTGGAAGATGATCAGTCCTATCAGGGCAAAAATTAAAGAAGAATGTGAAAATGACTAGGAGTTTGGTATGGGGAATTTCCACTCTAATGTGGTAGTCAGGACAGGCCTTATGTCCAGGTCACTTTGATCAATGATTTTAATAGGGAAATGTTTACCATATGGACATCTGGGAAAAAAGCATTCCAGGGAAGAGCTCATATCCTAAGCCAGTTGCTGTTTAAGTACTAAGTGTATTTTAGTTATATAGGTTTCAAATATTTTTTCATTTTTAGAGGTGTTTCTTTTCACTCTGTGGTTTCTTTATAATTAATTGAAGCTCTTCATTTTAATGTAATTAAATTTATGAACCCTTTCTTTAAGGCTTGTACTTTTTATGTCTTGGTGAAGAAATCATTCTCTACCCTGAAGTAATGACTTTTCTACTCCTTACATTGTCCTACAAAAGTTTTGTAACTTTGTTTTTTTCCCAATTGAGTAAGTCTGAAATCCAACTGGAATTAATTTTTGTGTGTGGTATAAGGTCAGGGTCTAAATGCACCTTTTACAAGATGAAAAGCCAATGATCTCAGCATCCTTTTCATGTTGAACTGAAATGGAAGGTAGTTCACAGATGACATTGTCATAAACGTGTAGGTAACTTTATTATACTTGTTGATAGTTGGCAGGAAAGGTCCACCCATCATATTCCTATTCTACCACAGATGTTGGCTGTTTTTGATTCTTTGCTTTCCATCTAAATTAGAATACAGCTTGATTTATACACACACAAAGGGTTGAATCTTAAATTGAATTGCAGTGAATCCATAAATCAATTTGAACTGAATTGACATCTTTCAGTTTGCTAAACTTGGTGTTTTAACTGGACCACAGAGAACATTTACTTTTATTGTAATTATTTATATGTATCTACATTTCCCATTTTACTTTGTGCTTCTTACTTGTCCCAAATTTTATGTTTTATTTTTCCTCTACTCTCTTGTTTCAATTTGTATTGATTGATCATACTTTTCTTTAATTTTTCTCTCTCCTTGTTTTTCTTTCTTTGGTTGGTTGGTTGGCTGGAATTATTGTTTAACTTCATGGAAAATTTACCACTATTTTTTTTTTACTTTTTAAAAAAATTTATTGAAGTAATCATTCATACATAAACGTACATAAACAATAAGTGTATAGTAATAGTTGCGAACTTACAAAACAAACATTCATGACATCATACAGGGCTCTTTTACCTCACCCTACCACCAATACCTTGCATTGTTGTGAAACATTTTTAACTAATGATTAAAGGTTATCCTCAAAATATTACACTAGCCAAAGTATTTTCCCCCAACCCACCCTATTATTATTTTATCATTTATAAGTGAACATATATAAACACTAAGTGTATAGTAAAAGTTGTGAACTTACAAAGCAAACGTGCATAACATCATACAGGGATCCCACATATCAACCCACCACCAACATCTTGCATTGTTGTGAGACATTTGTTACATATTATTAAAGAATATTGTCAAAATCTTACTACTAACTATAGTCGTCATCTTACATTTGGTGGATTTTTCCCCCAAGCCATGTCATTATTATTTTTTAAAATATATTTTTATGACAGACATTACAAACTTAGAAAACATCATGCACATGTGCAGAATTCCCATACAACACCCCTTTATCAACACCCCACACTGTGGTGGAACATTTGTTACAGATTATGAGATAATAGTACCAGACTATTACCACAAACCATGGTTCATCATGTACATTTGGCACACTTTTTCCATACTCCTCCATTAGCAACACAGTACATCTTTGGCATAGATGCATGAATATTACATTATTACTGTTAACCACAGTCCATAGGTCATTCCAGCTGTATTTTCTCATGCTTTTCCATATTCCCTGCAATAGTGATGTACATCTGTTCTACTTCACAACTGACACTCTTGCATCTGAACCATCAACCACAATTCTCATCCACCTCTGGATTTACTGTGTTATTCAGTCCCTAGATTATTCTCTAGCTTTTGCTCAATTAGCATTTACATCCCTGGACTATCATTTTCAACCACATTCCCATTTATAAACTAGATGCTACTCAATATAATGCCTTACCATGCACTATATTCATTTCCACACTTTTACAGTAAAGCTAATTAAAACTTCTACATACATTAAACATCAGTAACCCATCTCATTCTTCCTCTTATCTCCTTTAAGAATCCACCACATACCACCACGTCTTGAAGAAATTTTCTACATTCTCCTCTAGAAGCTTTAGGGTTCTTGCTTTTATATTTAGGTCTTTGATTCACTTTGAGTTAATTTTTGCATAAGGTATATGATAGGGGTCCCTTTCTTTCCTTTGGCTATGGATATCCAGTTCTCTCAGCACAATTTGTTGAATGGACTGTTCTGCCCAATCTGGGTGAGTTTGACAGGCTAGTAAAAAATCACTTGACCATAGAAGTAAGGGTCTGTTTCTGAACCATCAATTCGGTTCCATTGGTCAATGTGTCTGTCTTTTTGCCAGTACTATGCTGTTTTTACCACTGTAGCTAGGTAATATGATTTAAAGTCCAGAAGTGAAAATCTTCCAACTTTGCTTTTCCTTTTTAAGATGTTTCTGACTATTCAGGACCCCTTACCCTTCCAAATAAATTTGATAATCATTCTATTTATTTGAAAAATGATGGTGGAATTTTTAGCAGGATTGCAATGAATCTGTATATCAATTTGAGCAGAACTGAAATTTTAATGATATTTGGTCTTCCAATCTGTAAGCATGGAATGTTCTTCCAATTATTTAGTTTTTTTTTTATTTCTTCTAACAATGAGTTGTAGTTTTCTGAATACAAGTACTTTACATCAATGGTTAAGTTATTCCGAAATATTTGGGTTTTATCTGTCATATATTATTTTTACCGCTCTTTTGACACTTTTTGTTACTTTTATTGACATAATCTTCATTTATAGACTCTCTTCCAGGCCTCCCTCTCCTGTCTTTTCTTTTCAGGCTGTAACACATCCTTCAGTATTTCCTGCAAAGCCGGTCTCTTGGTTACAAACTCAGTTTCTGTTTATCTGTGAATATTCTAAACTCGTCCTCATTTTTTGAAAGACAATCTTGCCTGATATAAGATTCTTGGCTGGGAGTTTTTCTCTTGCAGTATCTTAAATATATCATACCACTGTCTTTTAGCCTCCATGGTTTCTGATGAGAAATAGGCACTTGATCTTATTGGGTATCCCTTATATGTTATGTAGTGCTTTTCTCTTGCTATTCTCAGAATTCTCTTTGTCTTTGGCATTTGACATTCTGATTAGTATGTGTTTCAGAGTTGGTCTATTAGGATTTATTCCCATGGGAATACATTGTGCTTCTTGGACATGGATATCTATGTCCTTTGATAGGGTTGGGAAATTTTCTACCATAATTTCTCAAATATTCCTTCTGGCCCTTTTCCCTTCTCTTCTCCTTCTGGGAGACCCATTACACATATGTTTGCATGTCTCTTGCTGTTGTTTAGTTCCTTGAGATCTTGTTCATTTTTTTCCATTCTTTTCTTCATCTATTCTTTTATATGTTCACTTAAAGAAAGGCCTCTTAAAGGCCATTTCTTCAAGCTCACTAATCCCTTCTTCTGTCTCCTCAAATCTGCTATTATATGATTCCAGTGTATTTTTAATTTCATTTATTGCACCTTTCATTCCCATAAGATCTGCTATTTTTCTATGTATGCTTTCAAATTCTTTGTGCTCATCCAATGGTTTCTTGATATCTTTAATATCTTTAGCCATCTCATTGAATTTTAAAGAAGATTTGTTTGAACATCTATGATTAGTTGTCTCAACTCCTTTATGTCATCTGGAGGTTTATCTTTTTCCTTTAATTGGACCATATCTTCCTGTTACTTGGTGTGGATTGTAACTTTTTGTTGGTGTCTTGGCATCTGGCTTACGAGGTGTATTTATTCTGGGTGCAGTTTTTTTTGTTTTGTTTTCAATTTTTTAGTTGAGGGCTTTCTTGCCCTTTCTCCCTTGCTAGTTGTGTAGTAGGGGCCAAGGATGTAGTCGGTGCTGTAAGCTGTGGAGGCTCAAGCTGCCCTCATTGCTCCAGGGACCAATGAAGCTTTTTCCAATTTTTTCCTTTGCCAGTCAAGGATCAGACCCACAGCCATGTTTAATAATCCAAGGCCAGCAAGCCTAGACTATAGTTGCCCAGAGAGACTAATGAAGCTTCACACCCCTTTCTCCCTTGCCTGGGTTGGGGATGGACCTGCAGGTGTGGGTAACAATCTACGCTGTATGGGTCCAAAATGACCACAGTTGCCCCAGTAGACTTCCAACTATTCAGTCTGTGCCAGCCATATATACCTGCAGTTACCTGGAGAGGATGGTGCAGGGCCCACCAGCTTCCTTCCTGCTAGAGACAAGGCTGAAGCCTAGGCTAAGGCTACAAGCTGGTCTGGGTGAAAGAAACTGGTCCCTACCATCACTGTGATTTTCAGTGAGCCCTGCTTCCCCTCATGCTGAGGTGGAGTTAAAATGGCAGCTACCAGCCACTTTCCAACTTGGACAGGTTCAAACTTTAGCTGTTCTTAGGGTTTATACTTTAGCCAGCCAAATTTACTATTCAGTAGCTGAAATCAGTGGCCAACTTTCTCTTCTTCCCCTGTTTTTGGGAATTGGAGCTTCCACTCCCTGACACAGAATA